>PVHX01007919.1:0-87334 GCA_004024805.1 Geosciurus inauris
AAGGGAGGTGGGAATGGGAAACATAAGAGAAATAGAGGAACACTGGACGCGACATGGGGGAGGCGGGGGGCAGGAAAGGGGAATGGGTATAGTAAAGATGGTTGATAAATATATATATACTGTTCATTGAAAGTGCATATAAAGGTGTTTAATATGAAGAATGTAATCTGCTTATAATTTTGTCCAAAGTTAGAAAAATTATGATTGTAACAATTTTTTTTTCTATTTGCCTCAACAAATGTTTTCAGTGAACAGTGTGTACAGCTTCTGAAAATTTGTTTTTTTCTGTTATGTTTGATAACATGTATTAAAATGCAACTTTTGAGAAAAATTAAAAAAAAAAAGAGACCCAGAATAGACAAAACAATTCTCAGTAAGAAGTGTGAAGCAGGAGGCATCACAATACCAGAGCTTAAACTATACTACAAAGCTATAGTAACAAAAACGGCATGATACTGGCACCAAAACAGACATGTAGACCAATGGTACAGAATAGGAGACACAGAGACTAACCCACGTAAATGCAGTTATCTCATACTAGACAAAGATGCCAAAAATATACATTGGAGAAAAGATAGCCTCTTCAACAAATGGTGCTGGGAAAACTGGAAATCCATATGCATGAAAATGAAACTAAACCCCTATCTCTCACCATGCACAAAACTCAACTCAAAGTGGATCAAATACCTAGGAATTAGACCAGAGATCCTGCGTCTAACTGAGGAGAAAGTAGGCCTAAATCTTCATCATTTCGGATTAGGCCCCGACTTCCTTAACAAGACTCCTAAAGCACAAAGAAATAAAATCAAGAATCAATATATGGGATGGATTTAAACTAAAAGGCTTCTTCTCAGCGAAAGGAACAATCAATGATGTGAACAGATAGGCTACATTCTGGGAGCAAATTTTTGCCACACGCACATCTGATAGAGTACTGATCTCCAGGATATATAAAGAACTCAAAAAACTTAACACCAAAAAACCAAACAACCCAATAAATAAATGGGCTAAGGAGCTGAATAGAAACTTCTCAGGAGAAGATATGCAATCAATAAACAAGTATATGAAGAAATGTTCAACATCTCTAGCCATTAGAGAAATGCAAATCAAAACTAAGATTTCATCTCACCCCAGTCAGAATGGCAGCTGTCCAAAATACAAGCAACAATAAGTGCTGGTGAGGATGTGGTGAAAAAGGCATACTCAAACATTGCTGGTGAGACTGCAAATTGGTACAACCAATCTGGAAAGCAGTATGGAGATTCCCTAAAAAACTTGGAATAGAACCACCACATATCTCACTCCTTGGCCTATATCCTAAAGACTTAAAAACAGCATACTACAGTAATGCAGCCAGTTCAATGTTTATAGCAGCACAATTCACAATTGCTAAACTGTGGAAGCAACCTAGATGCCCTTCAATAGATGAACAGATAAAGAAACTTGGTACACATACATAGTGAAATGTAATATTTCAGAGTTTTAAAAGAGAATAAAATTATATGGCATTTGCAGGTAAATGGATGGAATTGGAGAACATCATGCTAAGTGAAGTAAGACAATACCAAAAAACCAAAGGCTGTGCTTTCTGATTAGTGGATGCTTATACATAAGGGGGCTGGGGATGGGAATGGGGAGCATGGGACAAATGGAGGAATTTTGGATGGGACAGGAGGAAGGTGGAGGATGGGAGGGGAAATGGGAGTAGCAAAAATTGTCGAATGAGATGGACATCACTCCCCTAGGTGCATGAATGAAGACACAAATGATGTGACTCTATCTTGTTTGCAACCAGAGATGGAAAATTGAGCTCTATATATGTACTATGACTTGAAATGCATTTAATATATATATATGTATTCTAATAATGATCTTGCATGCCTTTATTATATAATGAGTTATCAAGTTCATAGGCCCTGTCTTTGAGGTCTGAAGTTCTGTATACATGGCTGGAAGCTCTATTTTCTTTAAAATCTGTTGTTGATACAATAAAGTGATTTTTTTTCACTTCATTAATTGTATCTTTCATTTGAGTTTTGATTGATTTCTTTTCAGTAACTCTATTTCTTTATTAAAATTGTTTTTCACCTCTTGTATTTGCTGTCTTAATTCATTTTTTAAAAGATCTTTATGGTCATTTAATATTTCAGTAATAAATCTGTGTAGTTTTTGTCTAGAATTTCACACAATTTCATATGCCTCTTTTCTTTGGAGCATGGAAAATTTCAGAAGATATTTGTTTGCATGTTTCCTCATGTTTTCAGAGGACTTGTGCATCTGCTTCCACTTCCTCTTTTATGTTTATGTTCTTTGATGTGTAGTTGTCTTTTATGCCATAAGTCCTGTGTTGTTATCTTTTAGCATCATCACCTAAGCTCAGCTTAATCCAACTATTAATTTCAACTTCAATTTTGCTCAGTTTCCTGCTGTAGAATTTCTGATTTAATTGACTCTTGGAGAGCTGTTACAATCCTAAGCGTTCTTCTGAGTCAATGTTTTGGAACTTCTCTTTGTGTTGGCTGTATGAGTAGACATACAGGAGTGGGATCTGAGGTGTTTCTACTTTGGGCCTGATCACTGGTTTGGGTTTTTTCCCCCATAGTCTGTGTGTTAAAGTACTGTTGGAACTTGAATAGGTCTAGTTCATACATGGAGTTCATAATTCACTTTTGGAGAGCTGTTGTGATACTAAGCATTCCTCTGAGTCAATGTTTTTGGAACTTCTCTTTGTGTTTGCTGTATGAGAAGAAGTACAGGAGTTGGATCTGAGCTGTTCCTACTTTGGGCCTGATCACTGGTTTGGGTTTTTTCCTGTCATAGTCTGTGTGTTAAAGTATTGTTGGAACTTGAATAGGTCTAGTTCATACATAGAGTGAGGTTTACTGTCACTTGGCTGAGTTGTGAATGTAGCTCAGCAGCAGAGTCTCTATCCAGTGAACTTGCAGCATCCCAATCACCAACCTCTTTTTAAAAAAGGTGGAGCAACAATAGCAATAATGGTAGCCACCAATATACAGACTTAAAATATATGTTCAGTGTTTATTTTGACACCTATAACCCTAATTTCTACACAAAGAGGAATGCTGGATTAGCATTTAACATTAGCAACAAGAACAAAAAGAACAAAAATAGCTGCAAACTCAATCTACAACTATACAGTAGGTGTCAACTATACCCTCCACCATATTAAAAACCACCACCACCTGAATGGTGGGGGCAGGAATTATATAAAATAGCTCTAATATATAGTAAATGTTCCTTAAATGAAAATAAAATGAGGTGGGAAGGCAAGGGAAAGTTTAAAATATTTAAAAAATAAACTGAGGGGAAGTGAGAGCAAGGTAGCAAGTGATGACTATAAAGAAGTAGGAGAAAATTTTTATAAAAATAATAAAATACAGGGAGAGAAGAAGAAGGAACAAGAGAATTTGATTGTTAGAGGGAGGAAGAAAGGGAGAGAGGAGTAATAAGAGGATGAAAAACAAAGGTAATAACCAAAAAATTAAAACAAACAAAAAAGAAAACCCACAGAAAACTTTACTTCTCCAAAATCAAACATGACTAAGTAACAAATGAGTGAAGAAAAAATTGTTTAAATGAAAGAAAAAAAATATACATATGAATATCTCTTTCTCTCTCTCTCTCTATATATATATCTCCATATCTATATCTATATACATATATATATATATATTCTAAAAACTATCAGCCCTGCAAGAAAACACACACACACACACACACACACACACACACTCATGCAGAATGGGAAAAAAAAAATTCTAATGAAGAGTGAAAGACTCATCTCACTTTATCTGTTTCAAACTACTAACAAGCCTAGATTTTCACTGCCCATGCTGTTGTACACTTCTTTGCGTTTATTTTTGGGCTATGTACCCCTTGCATTAAGGGCTGAAGGGGCATAAATCCAGCCTCTCTCTGCTTCCCATGAAACTGCTACTGGGAAGTAGCAGTTACTGTACTTGGAACTGAAGCTGTTTGCTGTAGCTCTCAGATTCTAGCCTCACACTATAAGGGAGAAAAGACTCGGGAGTACTGACAATTGGAATTTTGTCTGGACAGACTGGATCAATGCACTCCCAGCATGGGAATTCTAAATGAGAAGTTCCAGTGACTGAAGTTGAGTTCTGATTGTCCTTTGGAACTTCATCAGGTGGCATTCACTCTAAAGAGATTAGATTCAAATCTGCTGTTGCTGGGCAGATATCAGTCTCTACGGGAACTCTGGATGTCAAGGATCTCCTGAAAGTTTTCCTCCTAGAGTAGGGGGAAATAACTTTCCACAAGTCTCACATATTTCGCCGCTGTGAGTGCGGATTTCCCAGGATCAGACTAGGAGTACAGATGCACCTGTCTGAACAGTTTCCGACCTCTCCCTCGCTGGTTACATAAGCTGCCCAAAACAAAAGGAATGCAAACTTCTCTCCTCATTATATCCAGCCTGGATTCCCCTGGGCATAATCCTTTCTGTGCCTGTTTCAGTAACCCTAGACCAAACACATTCTGGGTTCCATAGCAAGCATTGGCTGGCACAGGCTGAAAAAACTTTTTTTTTAAAATATTTATTTTTTTTTTAGTTGTAGGTGGACACAATAGCTTTATTTTATTTTTATGTGGTGCTGAGGATCGAACCCAGTGCCTCCCGCGTGCTAGGCGAGCACGCTACCACTGCACCATAACCCCAGCCCCCTGAAAACACTTTTTATGAACTGCTAGGCTGCTGCCACTGAAAGCTGCTACAGGTGCACTTGCAAATGGCTCCTACTTCACCTCTCTACTTGCCAGTCAAGAGATTCAGAGCAATTTTCAATCATCAGCTTGCTGTGCTCGCTATCTCTGGGTAAGTTAAGATCAGTCTCCATCTCTGTTCCACAGGTTCTTCTGTGCCAAATTTATTCACAGTGCTGTTCTCTTTCTGCCTGTTACCTTTCTCCTCTAGAGTGAACCAGTGGTGCTGTTGCTGCCTACAGAAAAGCTAGTGCAACTATAACGTCATTTCTTGTTCTATGTTCAAAGGTCTTTAATTTCTGTGTCTCTATGATTATTTTAATGTCCAAGGTTGAATTTCAGTGAATTCCTTCAGTCTCACTAATTAAGTCTCATTACAAGTACAAGAAATGTCCTGAATTCCCTTTTCAGTGAAACCTTGTAAAGTCCTATTATGAGTTCTGTGAATGAAACTGGTATGTAGAAGAGCAATTCAAAGATTAGACAGGGTAGATTACACTTCTGTTAGCATGTAGAATAGTTTACTTGGAAATCACATCAATTTAGTTTTAAAAAAGATATATTTGGCATTTTCAAGCAGACTGTCAAGACTTTACGTAAGTTCTAGCTTCTGTCTCTACATGTTTAGTCTGTCTTGTCATCCAAGGCTTAATAGTAAGCTTTCAGTCCTCACACAACTGTAGAGTGATGCCCATTTTCAGGTTTTTCTAGTGTGGCAAATGACTGAAGAAATTCATCCCCTTTTGGTCAAGGCAAAAATGTGGGAATACAAGATAAAATGTGTAGTTGGTAACTTAAGGCCGTCTATTCCAAATCACTGACAATCTTTTTTATTTTATTTTTTTTTATTTTAAAATATTTTGTTTAGTTGTAGATGAACACAATATCTGCATTTATTCTATGTGGTGCTGAGGATCGAACCCAGTGCCCCACGCACGCGAGGCAAGCGCTCAACCGCTGAGCCACAGCCCCAGCCCCACAATCTTTTTTATTTAATGTAGAGATCCTATGTAAAGAGAGAAATTTTTAACCCTAGTATATCTGCTTATTCTTCAAAAAGAGCAAGTATGAGACTTGCATTAAAATGTGTATGTTATGTGCAAGTTCATTGGGCTTACTCTAGGAAATATTAATACGTTTTAATTGAATATTTCTTTCCCCTAAGAAAAATGAAAAGATTTTGGTTCATCTTTTTTTTTCAGGATGGAAAAAGGCTAAGGAGGAGAGTTCTCCTGATAAAGATGAGTAGAGAATATAAAAGGAATTAAATAATTAGATGGTTAGAATAACATTTTAGCAGTAACTATATGGTACAATGCTCAGAAAATATGAATTCTGGAACGTTTTCCTAACCTCATACGGAAACACGTATGTTGAGTAAAGTTTCAATTTTCATTATATGTACTTTTAATATTCTAGGTTGCTTCACAATTTAATACATAACTTTCTAAACATGAAGGAGAGTAGAATCAAAATGGATGGAGATCAAGACACAAAATGGCAATATGAAGAGAAGCTACTGAACCAGGATTGTCTGTCATGGACAATTAAGTAAGCAAAATAAATTGCTACGATGTTAACATTCTTTAATTTATAAGATAACTTTTGGACAGTAATGTACTTGGACATAAATATTTTACTATTATACAAACACATACAGTCATATGCCAGTGAGAGGAATTTGTTATAAGAATTGTGTCAGTATAGCTGGGCACAGTGATGCACTCCTGTAATCCCAAAGGCTCAGGAGGCTGAGGCAGGAAGATTGTGATTTCAAAGCTGCTTCAGCAATTTAGCAAGGCATTAAGTAACTCAGTGAGACCCTGACTCTAAGTAAAATAATAAAAAAAGGGCTGAGGATTTGGCTCATTGCCCCTGGGTTCAATCCCTGGTACAAAAAAAAAAAAATGTATCATTGTATGCTTTCATGATCATACAAATATTTTAGATCACATTTAAACAAAGGTGGCTACATCAGTTGGGAAAATAATTCTGTGGGACACACCATTATATATGTGATCCATTATTAACTAAAACTTCATTTTGTAGCACTTGATCAAAGTGAATGTTCTAATTAATAGCAACTATATGGCTTTCAGTGAATCAAATTCATTTCTCTTTTTCCTAATATTCACATTCTCCATTTAGATGCCCAAAGTTCAAAAAGAAAAATATTGCTCCCTGTTGAAGGCTTATATTTCTTAAGTCACAAAACTAAGGATTCTTGAAAATAAAAGCCAACAATAAATACTTTCTACCATTTTAACCAACCATTGTCATAGTAAGGTGAAATGAATGATTTCAAAAACCTTAGAAATTAGGTGACTATATTTTTTCTGTTTTATTGTATGATGATTTAAATAGCAATCAGTTTGAATGAATTCTTTACATGTTAATTCTGAAATTATTTTTTAGAATCATTTGAAGGTCAAAGAGTTTAAATAATCAAGTTGTATTCAAAACAAGATTGTAAACTGCCTTCCAAAATGAGGGAAATAAATAAAATACACCACTTTTGCATTGAAGAATAGATTCTGTTTGATACATGGATACACAAGATACATTCTTGAACATTTGTCTTTATTATTGTATTGACTTTCTAATCAGTGTGATTTGATTTGAAAGGTTAAAATCTATGTTTAACTTGGTAAAATTCAGTTGTATTTCATCTTTATAGAATCCATATTGCAGCACAAGTTGAGCAGATTTTAAGAGAATCTGTTTAAAGGCTTTGCTCCAGGTTTTAGAAATGAGTGTTATAAGTAGTTTCTGTGGGGGTTTGTGAGACTGTTCACTGCCCTTGGGTTTATTCATTCCTTGTTGCTACTCAACTGTCATGAGTTTCTTAGAAAAGGAGTTATTCCCTGTAAGCAATTATGAGTCACATCTGAGAAAAGATATTTGAGAGATTAAACTCATTTGAAACATATTTGTAACTTAGCATTAATTTGAATTTGTTTATATAAATTACCCATCAATTATGTTGTTCTCCACCAAATTAGAATTGAAACATCAAAAGTGTACACAGAAAAAGGAAACATGATATAAAAACTTAAAGGGATGCGATTTATTTAAGAAAAAAATCATTGACTAAACCACAAGAAGGGTTCATATCAATTACTTGTATGTAATATTTTGATCCTCAATTTCTCTGTAGAGAAATCTCATTATAGTAAAATCATATTTTTCTAATTTTAGAAAATGTTGTTTTGCAATATATCTTTTTGTTCAGTTTTTAAAAATGACTTTAACTCTTTTACAGTGGAAAAGCATTTGTGAGAGGGAGAAATTTAACCAACACAACCGCTGACAAGAGTTTAGTCCTGTAAACATCAGGAACAAGTTTACTTGTATTATGGCAAGCTGTCAAAAAGGAGAATCAGAGAACTTAGAAGCTGAGTGCAGTGTGGCAGATTTCAGTGCTAAATGGTTGGAGTTGAGTAGAGATGATCATAACATGGTAAGGAGAAGGGAAGTACCCTCTGCTTCAGGCTCAGTCAATACACAATCTTATGCTTGCCCTGGCTGCAGCACTAATGGACTGTGCCACTGTTCACCAGAATAGTGGCATTATTTTCTTTATCCATTGTGCCAATCACTGCACATGTACATATAACTTTTTGCCAGATATGTAATGTTCCAGTGTAGTTGACCTGTCCCTCAGAGAACCCAGTTTTCTAATTTTCAGAAAAGGAGCATGATCATAAGCAGAGGGAGTGAGATAGTTAAGTGACTCTAGGACCATTCCAGTTCTAGAGTTTGCATATGCACAGGGTAGGTGTGATGGGTTGTACAGCAACAGTTTGAAGAGTACTGAATTTAGTTGCTAGATATGAGTTTTAGCTTCATCCCTAACACTCCTTTCACCAATCTGGACCTCAGCCTCCCGGTAAAACATGGAGATGTTTGCCTTTCTTAACGTGGCCTGAAGAAGGTTGTGCACATCAGATGTGGTGCTCTTATTGCTTCATAAGATTGAAGTTCCAGAGACAGTTTTGATTGATAACAGCTTTGACTGGTATTACCACAGATGAGGAGATAACTGCTAATTTGGAAGGATAAGAGTAGACTTTCCTTGGCAATGCAATATTTTATTCCAAGATAAAAAAGAGAGAGGTGGAAACACAAATCAGAGCTTTTGCTTCACACATCTCTCAAGCCTCACATTGTTAAATTTGTGACTGTGCTGGAAGAACAGTTGATTCTGTAACAGGTATAGGCTAAGTGAGAAGGTTGTATAACTTTTAACACTTTTTATCAATGCATTATATTTGTATACATAATAGTTAAATTCTCTGTGATGTATTTGTACATGCACATAGCATGATTTGATCTAAAACATGGCATCCATCCACTTAATGTCCATATTCAAAACCAAGAGGAAGACAAAGAGAACAGTAGAGAGTAATTTAAACTATAAGTGAGATTTAGCCAATTAGAAATTATAGAGCAGGCCTTCTCTACTTTAATCCATAAATCATTTGATAATCTCAGAATATAAACATTTTATTTCATAATTCTCATTTCAAGTAGATACTTTGTACATAACACAACCCCACTTGAAATATACCTACAATAGACTGCACCTACGGCCAGTTCAACAATGAAGTTATTTTTAAAATTTTTCAAATGACCCTTCTGATTAAGACATAAGAGTAGGGCCAAGGTTAGCCATAATATGTTTTTGATCTAGTAGTTGCTCATCTAAGAGCAACTGGAATTTTAATTAGGGAAATACAAATTCTGTTACATGGGGGAAGTTCCAAAAATACCATGGTAAGAAAAATAAAGTTACTATGAATATAATGCCAGTGGACTGTGAACTATACCATTATTCAACAAGAGCAACACCAGTCATTTGTCAGTGTTACATTATTTCAACCCTGAATTAATCTAGAATAGATAGTCACTCATCTTATTTCATTGTTTGTCCTAACAAATTAAATGCCTAAAGGCCATAGAACAGAAGAACTCAGAATGGGCCTCAATCACAGATTTATAGTGACTCTTCTTACTTTTGAGTCAGTGTTTTATTATTAAAAATAAAAACTCTGTAGGATGTACTTATAGAATATGCAAAAATAATTCAGGAACTTTTTATAGAAAAAGAAAAAATAGAAAAGAAAAGCATGCATATTGTCAAGGCATAAACAATATTCGAGCTACCCAATTTTAAATGAGAACATGTCCATGCATAACATAGCTACAGTAGCACATCATAAAAACAATTTATGTGACAACAAGTTATTTTATGTTCTAATTTTCCCCCACTTAAATGTTGATTGTATCTCTAAATCATAGCTTTTAGCACCATGTCTAGAAACAACTGTAAGCATGTTTACTGCCATTAGATCTTATGAGAAAAAATGGAAATACCTAGAGGTTTAGAAGATTTTTTGAAGAAATAAAATAAAATTTGGTAATAAAACTAGTAAATAAATCACTCAAGTATGACAATGTTCCTGAAATTGCTTATCCTTTTCTTTATTACACAATCCATATTACTACCCATTGGAATACTATATATTCCTTTCACCAGAATTCTGACTTTCTAATTCCTTCATGGATTAGCCAAATCATAAATAAGTAAATTCTAAGCACCAAACCTTGGTAGTGTGCCACTTTCCTTGATGTCCTAGGTCATATAATTGCAATTATTACAAAGTCCTTGGGAAATTACAGACAGTCTTCTCAAGCCTCCCACATGAATGGATCAGTGTTATTTTATTTTTATTTTTATTTTTTTGGTACTAGGGATTGAACTCAGGGGCACTCAACCACTGAGCCACATCCCCAGCCTATTTTGTGTGTTATGTAGAGATAGGGTCTCACTGAGTTGCTTAGTGCCTCGCCATTGCTGAGGCTGGCTTTGAACTCGCGATTCTCCTCTCTCAGCCTCCCTAAGTGCTGGGAAGTGTTATTTTTTAAATCATGATTTTGATATGGCTTTCACGTTCAGTATCTCCACATTACTGATTCAATCATCAACTTTGTTTGGGATTTCAAATATTCTGCCTTTAGGTCCATGATAAAAATGACATATAAAAACATGGCTTAAATCTGCCACTCTCCTGAATAAAGGCATCATGATTTGAATTTTTATAAAGGACATAAGGATGGTATTTACACAAGTTCATATGCTGGTTTCAATTCAGGCTTCATTAGTTCCACAAAGTTTACCTGTGCAAAATCAAACAGCAACAGCCACACCTGAAATAAGATGGTAGAATTTTGTTGTAGTTGCCGTTTGTTTTTTAAATTTTGGTTTAGTGTGTGTTTCTTTGTTTTTAAAGAAAAAAATAAAAATGTTATTTTTTTTTTGTCTATGCAATGACAGAATGAAGCTATCACAGAAATTCCATCTACATAAATGTACCTATGAATTTCATACAAACAAACCAACAAATGATTCCCTCAACTTTCAAATATACCTCAAAGGTTAAGAGTTAAGTCAAGAAATCAAGAGCATATGCACAAATGGGTGTCTATGAAATGACCTTGTCTCCCACGAACTGGCCTTCTTCCGAAGAAGCTATGGAAGCGTTGGTTATTCTTTAGTGTCTTCATGTATTTATTTTACAATTAAAGGCATATATTTTGTTGAGAATGTACAGTGTGCTTTAGTATAGTATATGGATACAAGATGAAATTAAACAGAATTATAACAGAAAATTTGGGTATACAATTTTTAAACATCATATAACAATTTTCAAATTATAAAGGTGATAATAAATTTAACATATATCACTAACATGCAAACAGTGGGTAGAATGTGTTTTATCCTTCCCACAACTCCTTAGAATTTGAGGAAAAATATCCTATAAAATATGTGACCCCCCCCCCACACACACACAATGAATTAGGGAAATTTTGATTTATGTCTGTTTTATTACCACAGATAGAGTTGTGTTCATTAGAAAATTTAAATTAGGTACATTACAGAAATTTCAGAATGTTGCATTATCAATTAATTCATAGAGTGCTAATTCTCTTTTTCAAAAAATTCTTTCTTCCTTTTTGCTGCCATAACACTTCATTCTTCAGTCATAGCAAATATTTTAAGACCTTTTATTATGAGTATATTCACTTTCCCTCCATCCCTGCTAAATAAGAACTACTACCATGGCAGGGTCTACATGTTACTTCACTTTTCTATGCCCAACACTTAGTCTGTTCTTTACACTAAAACAGGTACTTGATGTCTATTTAACAGATCAGTGTATCTTTCCTCATCTTATTCTTCTTAAAGTCATAACTAAATACAATTATAATCAAAATTGATGTTAATTGATGTTAATGCACCCCAATGCCACTTAAGTAGGTTTTCTTCTTTCTTTCCTGAAGATCAGATAAAAAGATAATAAATATTTGTGGCTCTTGGTAAATAGCTAATGCTTAATACACATATTACAAATTTGTAACAGACCCCTTTAGGCTCAAATTAAAAATATGTGGCATTTACTAGCAGGGTGCACATGCCTGTAATCCCAGGGATTCGGGATGCTGAGTCAGGAGTATTGTAAGTTTAAAGCCAGCCTCAGCAATTTAGCAAGACCCTGTCTCAAAATTTAAAAGACATAAAAAGAATTTTATGTAGCTCAGTGGTTAAGCGCCCCTGGGTTCAATCCCTGGTACTACAAAACAAAACAAAACCAAAAATCCCAGTAATAACAGCAATAAAACAACAACAACAACAAAAATTACGCAGCATTTTCTAATGACATATTAATCCTTATTTTTTAAAAATTTGCTTCTATCTTAATGAAGACTTGAATCTCAACAGGTGAGGCCTCAGTATATAGTAAATTCCCAGAAAGAATTTCCTATGTATAAACAAAACATATTAGTCTTTCACGTCTTCATATTTACTGACCAAAAAGTATTTACCAAAAGGAAAGGCATATAAATAATTTCTGCTATATCTCAAAATGCTAATACTTTGAATTGAATATTGCATGGAAGTATTTATACAACATTTCAGCAGGCTGAGGTACACTTTAAATCACAATATACTCCAGCACAAGATTCTCAAAAATAAGTTCCACGATTTTAGAAACACATGTAGTAGACTTCATTTAGCTTTTTATGCTTAGGATTTGTCACTTTGTTTACATATATACAGGTGTAAATACCAACAAAAGATCTTTTGAGTCATATTAAATTTCATTCAATGTGTCTCATTTAAATTCTAATTAAGTGTTTTACAAATAATAAAATTTCTACAACAATGTCATCCAGAACTGAGAATACTGGTTTCAGTATAGCATGTCTTCTCATGATATTGTCTCTCTCTCTCTCTCTCTCTCTGTCTCTCTGTCTCTCTCTCTCTCTCTTTCTCTCTCTCTCTCTCTCTCTATATATATATATGTATATATATCCATAAAGTTTTAAATTGTTTGTACTATCCTTCTTGAGGAATTAAGGCATGTGTAGAAATGTTTCTGACATATTCTTGGAAAAGGTCAAAGGTGGGAAAAATATGAAAGAAAGAGTTAAATAAGAAAACAAGAGGGCTGAGACTATAGCCCAGTGGTAGAGCACTTGCCTCGCATGTGTGAGGCACTGGGTTCGATCCTCAGCACCACACAAAAATAAATAAATAAAATAAAGATATTTGTGTCCATCTACAACTAAAAAAAATTAAAAAAAAAAATAGAAAACAAGAGCACACAGAAACTAAAGAAAGTGAACTTGTATTTTATCATTGATGTATAACTAAAAAGAATAAATAAAATGAAATAATAACGTGAAGTTATCAAAAAGAAATTTAGCTGGGCATGGTGGCACATGCCCCGCAATCCCAGTGGCTCGGGAGGCTGAGGCAGGAGGATTGCCAGTTCAAAGCCATCACTAGAAAAAGCATGGCACTAAGCAACTCAGTGAGACCCTGTCTCTAAATAAATTAAAAATAGGGCTGGGGATGTGGCTCAGTGGTCAAGTGCCCCTGAGCTTAATTCCTAGTACACCCACCAAAAAAAGAAAAAAGAATTTAAGTGAAATCATTTATATTTTGTTAGCTTTGAAATATAACTTATTGCTTATATATGTTTAAAACAATGATAAGAAATGAAAAATTTGCAACAATAAATATTCACAGTACTTAAGTCTGGTGCAGTACATTAACACAATCTGGAAAATAATGTTCAGGAAACTATTTATTGTTCCTTGGATAAAATGGACTTGAGTTATTACAAGTCTGTGGTTAAGAAAATAGTTTCAAAACTCTGGTCTCCAGGAAGTCATATAACCAGTTTTTTACTGTCTTCTCTAAAGTACAGACAGAGTATTTGCATCATTTTTGTGCTATAAATAGTATGAAATCATTTATTTGATGTAGGCAATTAAACTTACATTGGAAACATGAAATATTTCCATAGTATCTTTTTTATAAAATAGTTTTATTTTTGATTAGCATATAACAATTGATGCTGTGATATCATCTGATTCAACCAACTTAAGGAAAGTGACATTGCTTTTGTATTCATTGATGGAGTGAGAAAATCTCTTCCAGTCTTTGCTTTTTTATTCTACTTATTAAGATTTAAGACTTTGGACACAGGAGAAAAGTAAATATACATTTCATGCTTATTGCTAAACACATTCATGAAAACATTTAAATAAAAAGTTATTGTGGAGTCTGGAAAGTAATGTGCTTTTGAAATAAAGGAGAATAAATACTTGACAAATGTAGAACCAAAGGTTGCTATAAGATATAAACCATTCTAGAAGATGGGTAATTCATGAAAAGAACAGAAAGTGTGCTTAAATTAAATAAAAAAATTCACATAATTATAAAAGTTACCACAAAGTTCTTGATATATGTATAATAATATATTTAGCATGGCAATCTATAATAATCAATATTAGGGTCAGAAGTAGTCTAAGGGTGATCAAATCCAATTCCATAGCAGTGAGTTAAATTGGACCTAATGTATTAATGCAATAAATATTGGATACCTTTTTAAAAGTGAATACTGTGTCACTCAATTTCATGGGCAAAATTAGGTACCACTATTAAAAAATAGCTTGATAAAATAAAATGAAATCATAAGTTAATTGCTAATAGAAATGATGGTAAGATATTTATACTTACTGAAATCTGAATCAAATCTGGATAATAATAAAGAAATACTTCAGTATTTTTTTAATATACCATGATGAAAAAATAAATGTGGGTCAAAACTACAGACATGTCAACATAGAATGTTACACTTTATCACATTGTTAGACACTGATAGATTTATGGTTCTAGTAGTTTCTACCAAAACAGAAAAGAATCTAGGAAACTTTTCAGTGTAGTACATTTTAAATTTTAAGTTTCATTTTTTGATAAATATTCTAATGTCAATATTTTTAAGTAGATTAAGCCATAGTGGTAAATACCTTACTTACATAACCCACTGATGGATGCAGGGATATATTATTTGAAACCAGAGCTATTAAGGAAAATTCAGACATAGAAACATCAGTATGCAGATATCACTATGAAATAAAGTCTCATTTTACTGTAAATAAATATACAGGATCAGAAAGGGATATTTGCTCAAAATTTCAATACATAAAATCATACATTTAACTTATAAATCTGCATGGGATTAATAATGTATTTAAACTAACTATAAAATAACATACAATCTAAATGCGTCTTTGACTAAATGTGTTCTAATTTTATTCAGTTAAGTACATTTCATCTTTTGTCTCTCTACAATTTTGAGCACAAATATTTTGGTAGATATTACATTATTTTTGTTAGAGAAAAAAACAATAATTTTTCTTTGTTTAAAAACAGTTATTCTGAGTTTGTTGTAGTATGCTATATAAATATATATATATATGTTTTATATATATATATGTATTTCTAGATGTCTAAATGTTTGGTAACATGAGATTATATTTTTTGGCTTACAGTATTTAATGAGAGTGATGTATAACAAATTGTTTTGCAACAAGAGTAACAATTTATTTTTAAATATTTTGTAAGTTCACATGAACTGTATATTATTCTTTCTCATTCTGCCAAATGCAGTCCTTTCTTGAATAAAATATCACTGCCTAAGATATGTCATAAAAATAAATTCCCCTGACTTTAAAAAAAGCAATAAGCAAATATTTTTATAGTTAATATATATGCAACTATAATCACCCACATTGTCCTGGTTCATTTCCAGTTCCCCAGGGCATTTAAAGTCAGTATGGATCAGTGTATGTCAAACAGTTCCTTGAAGAAGATATCTGTCACACTTTTCGCTATTTTCTTTAAATTCCAACTGTCCTAATAGAGACACCTATTTTCTAAAATATTATGCAATGCCATTTCATTAATTGGAATATTTAGTTGATGTGTCTTGTGATGATTCATTCAGAGACAGATTTAAATAGCAGCTATTTATATGTTAATTAATAAAGTGACATGCAGAGCCCTGTGATTAGACCATGCACATAGCCTATGAGCATATTGCTATTTTCGATTTTCCTTCCACATGAAGATGAAAAGCTGCCCTCTCTTAGCCCCATTTTAGTATGGTTATGCAAATAAATTCTGTCTCTATAATCTTATTAATGAGCGATATCTTCATCATTAAGAATAACTATTGAGGGAAAATAGCAACTGCTTATATATCACTATATTGATTTTATTTTGTTAGTATTTTGACAGGCTTTACAAGAAGCTTCCCTTAATTGCAAAACTCCTCTTAAAAACTGGATTATAGGAAAGGAAGAGATTGAATGACTTGAAATTAATAGGGGACAATCTCTAAAGGACCAAGTCTAAACATTTTTCTAAGTCATGAAAGAAGAAAATTTGGTACTGAAAACACTATCAAATCAAGCACTAGAGGTTGATAACAGTTAGTTACTCTTTACTGATTATATGTTGAGAACCTACTATGGATAGTCTTTGGGCATGTAATAGTAAAAGGGAAATAGAGGTGGTATGGATAGCTGACTTCTTGCAATAGTTTTACTGTGAGTTGTGAATAGCAGTATATTCTGAGAATAATTATTTGATGAGTAGATTACAAATCACCCCATAATTTAGTGGATCAATACAACAACTATTTGTTTAGATGAAAATTTTGAGCAGACCTCAGTAATTTCACTTGGGCTAATAAAGGCTGTTCTTTGGTTGGTCTTAGTTGGATTCACTCCTGCTTCCAAGTTCTGAGATTTAGTTTCTGAGTTACTTCTCTTACTGGAGGTTGATTTGTCAACTGAGATGATAAGCATGACTCAGCCACATGTCCCTTTCATTTGACAGGCCATGTCAGTTATAAGTTGGAAATGTAGAAGGTCAAGGAGCATCAAGAGAAGGCAAGTCTGCTTAGGCAAAGTTGTTTTTAATGATCTCTCTATACCAAGCAGCTTTGATGTAATACTATTAGCCATCAAAAATCATTGGGCTGATGTTCAAGTTGTCATAATATGCAGAACATGAATAAGTGAAAAATCATAGCTATCACTTTACTTACCACCGTATGTCCTGAGGCCCCAGTAACTCACTTCCCTCACCATGTAAAGCACATTAATTTTTTACCAGGATCTTCAGAAATCTCATAAATAATTAGATAAAACTCTTCAATCAACCTTAAAATCCAAGACTATATACTCTATAGCCATATTTAATGGGAATACTTGTGTATTATTTCTCCTGATTTAGAAACCTATGAAAAAAAAACTGGAGTCATGACCTCCTCATACTCAACACCTAATGCTGACACAGGAGCAGGATAATCACCAAAAAAAACAGGGGCACATAAAATCTATTATTGTATAACTTACCTAAAGTCTAGAATGGTGTTTGTTGCTAAGCTTCTTACACAAAGCCCAAGGAATATTTCTTTATGTGGTCTTAGTTCTGCTCCCTGGGAATGACTCCCCAGTCTGTTATTGTCTGTTGCTTTTGGCTTTTCCTTCAACTCTGGAATTTACCCACTTACAAATTTTTTCTTTTATATTAAAAAATAGTCTGTGATTGTAGCATGTTAGTTTTCTCAGCCAAGATGCCTTTTGCAACTTGAGCGATCACATGCCCTCATTTGATGTGGTCATTTGCTACACTTAAAAATGTGTGGAATTTCTATTCATCAGATTACGATCCCTTTTATTAAACAAAATATGCACCAATAGTTCTGAAAGAGAAAAAGAAAATGGTTCTGAAAAAAGTAGACTGCTCTCTAACCTGGGCACTTTGGGCTTCTGTTTATAACATCATAAAAGCTTTAGAATATCTTTTGCCTAACTCAGTGGCCCTCAAATGAGAGTGATTTTACCCTTCAGGAGATATTTTACTGTCTGGAGATACATTTAGTTGTCCCAGTTGGGATAGTATAGTTTTCTGGCATCTAGTGGAAGAAAGCCAATGATATTTCTAAACATATTTCAATGTGCAAGTTAAAATTCCACTACAAAGAGTTATCTGATCCCAATATCAGTTGCACTGAGGCTGGTCTAGTTTAGTGTCACTCAACACTATCTTTAATATTTTAGAAATTTTAACCTCATTTTATGGTACTTATAGTTATTCCCTTTCCTGGAAATTCTTTTGGGCCTCATTTTGTTTGAAACATTTAGTCTGAGGAGAATGGAATTAAAAACCAGTTTTATTTTCCAACTCAGAAAGTCTTGTTCTTTTGTATATCTCTTTAATTCAGCTTATACATTAAGTATAGATTTATGTAGTTAGAAATAAATAATACATGTTTTCAACATTCTTTCTAATCAAACCCAAAAAGGCATAGGTACATTTCCAAGATCCTAAAGTATTACAAGTGACATTTTTGCTTTTTGTTACAGCCTCAAACAAGTTGTCTTTCATATCCTTTAGTAACAATTTCTTCACTAAGTCTTTCAGCCTTTACCAAGTTTTCTCATGGCTCTTACAAATTTTGTTAACAATCTCCTTGTTGCTACTGCCTGACACATGGTTCCAAAGCCTATACTACATATTTTATGTTTTTATTTCAGCAGTGCTGTTTTTCTTCCTGCATAATAAACCATACCAACTTTTAATGGCAGAAAACAACAAATATGCATTTAGCTCACAATTCCATGCGTCATCAGTTTGGCCTGGAAGCAGCCAGGTCATCGTTCTTCTGGTATTAGATGTGTTTTCTCATGCATCTGTGATCAGATGCTGCTCATCAGGGCATCTCTGTTTTCAGGGATGACTGCCTGTCAGCTTGGGCCATGGGGTTGAGTAGACCATATGTCCCTCAATATGCAGCAGGCTATTCCTTGAGCAACAATAAAGAAACTCTTGCAAATCTATGCTCTTTTGCTATGTTTGATACCATGACCCATTGTCCAAAGGCCAAGACAAATTACATGGCCATATCCAGATTCAGTTTAGGATACTATTCAAGGTAACTGTCACAGAAAGGCACGAATACATTTAGTTTATTATGTCTTTATGTCATAATCAACTACAGAGGTTTTTGTTTTCTCTTTTTTAAGTTGGTCTTTATCAGTAACAACAAAGTATATTAGATCTTACATTAATTCCTTTGATAGTAAAAATAATTCTTCAAATATACTGTGCAAAGTATTTTTACTTAATAAATTCCCATAGCAGTCAGAAAAATTGCAGCTATTATATGATGTAAGCATGTATTACATATGATTCCATTGTACAGTTTATAATATGATAATGCACAATGAGAACTTGAAACATGCAATTTCCAAATATAATTTTGAAAAGAAATTTGTATCTGAATTTACTGTCTTAGTCCCAGGATTCTACATCCATTTCTAAACCAATTATGCATTGTGATAGTTGTATTTATGGAGCTGTGGAAGTGAATTTAAAATTCCCTACTATTATGTGTCTAAGACAAGAGAAGTCAAGAGATAAAACAGCCCCCTTCACTTCCCTTTTCAAAAAATCTTTATTGTTTTAGGAGAAAACCTTGGATTTCTTTATTCTCCTTTTAAGTTTTAATACTTTATGATTTACATGACAGAACTTTCCCAAAAAAACAACCATTGTTTTTGAAGTACTCTACTTTAAAATGCTTATTTGGCACTGGGAATTCAAACAAAAATAAAACTAATTACCAAGGAGGTCAATTTGATCACCACTTTAAATTCTCTTGTATCTTGTCCAAGGTTTGGGGGGAATATATGACAGACTGGGAGTCAACCAATACTTTTTTCTTTGTAGTGCTAGTGAAGGAACCTAGACTCTCTAGCATACTAAGCAAGTGCTCTATCACTGAGCTCCACCTTTATTCTCTCAGACAACACTCTTGATCAAAGAAAGGTGGTCATACAAATCCCTTCTTCAGACGGCACTTCTAGATATTAAGAATATTATGAAACCCAACAACTCTTTGGTTTGAATTCTATAGATTTGTCACACAAATATTAGATACAAAGTGGCCTGTTTTATTTAATTTTAATAACAATCATTATAATTAGAACATTGTTAATGTTAGTTTTTTTTTTTATTTTCTAGCTTTTGCTTTTGACCATCTCATGACATTTAAAAAAACAAAAGGAAAAAAGTTATATGTCAGTAATGTTTATTCATTTCTTATTTGACTGATAAACCAATTAAAATTCATGGATTTATATAATATTAGTGATACCACTGGTTATGGGGGACGAGATCTACTTCCTCACATGTTGAAGTATAACATTAGAGAAGCACTCCAAGGTAAGCATATAAAGCAAGGTTTATTTAAAAAGGGGTAACAGACTTCTCCTGGGAGGGAGAAGGGGGCCATAGCTGGTATCCTAGGATCCCAAGAAGTGAGAGCGTCCTGCCCCTTTTATACATCCTAGACTTTCCTTGTTCTCCTGCCTTTTTCCTCCTTATCTCTCTCCTTCTTGTGCACATGTCTAAGCCTAGGAGATACTCTGGTGGGATGGCCAAAAGGTGAGAAGCAGATGGACAGGGGGAAGGGCCAAATGGAGTGATCCAGGCAGGAAACAACCCAGGAGAACTTTTATCACTCCCTGCAGACAGGTTACCTTGGCAACAGATTGGCGTAGGGGCAAGTTATCTTGATAAGAGTGGAGGAAGGGTTCAGAAGGCATTAACATTTCAGTTTCTCAGGGGTGGTCTCCAACTTCCTAGACCCAAATTGACTTCCATTCTCTCTATCCAACTCAATTGCCTATCTATACTGACTGCCTGTCTTTAATTCTGACTTCGTTAGGAGCTGAGAAGAGACTAATATTATGGTAAATACTTAAATGTATCTAAAATCTATAACATTACTTGAGATCTGGACAAATGGGAAAGCAACTTTAACATTTTCCTTAAAATTGAATCAGAAAAGACCAAACATCATCTTCAAAACTGAATTATATTTCTACATGTCTTTGGCACAACTGTAGTGTTTAAATGTGATGAATTTGGGGTTTTTATCTCATTAATATAAATGCTAAATTTGCAACTAAATTTACACTGATGCCTTTAGAAGAAATTAAGAATCAGTGAATGAATATTTGAAGAGATTTAATCTCCAGATAATGAAACAAATAATGGCTGAATACATAAATGATAGCACGATAGCAGAATGTTTGCATAATTAAGTAAGCAGAGATGCAAATACATTAAATACTTTTAAAAATATATATTGGCAATGCTGGGATTAATTGAGGTACCATTGTATAAATGTATTATTTCATCCATCCCTTTATGCAACAAACCCAATTGATAGTAAACACACCAAATAAGTCAGGTAAGAATTTCTTTATGATTCATATAATTCATGACATAGTATGGAACAACCAAGGTGACTAGTTAATCTCAAAATGATGGTTTGCAAAACACTATCTAAAAATAAATAATGTTCTCTAAAAGCCAGTCATGATACAAATGTAGGTCAATACAGTAAAATGTGTTCACATGTCATTGCCTTGTTATGTTCTACCCCATTACAAGCAATTATTAAAAGTGTCTGTTTTACTTTGAGGACATTACTAGGTAATTGAATCATATATATATGAATCATAATATATATATATTACTTAAGAACATTCATCTTTAAATTTCATTTGCCTCTTTCATTTTGGTTTTCATTTTAAAGTTGACACAAACAGAGGTATGCATTTTACCCAGATTCACTCTGGTATAGATACTTTTGGCAAAGTTCCCACTATATTTGTTTTATTTATTCAGTTGAGAATACATGGGTAATTTATATATTATATATTAATACCCTCCTAAACTGCCTTGTATTCAACTTTATTTACTCAGAATATATCCTCACCCACATTAATCAAGGATGTCATTTATCACCTTAGATGCTCTTAGAACACATGCTGAAGTTCTTCAGATTTAATTGGTTTAATATAGTCAAACTGGCAACTAAACTAAGATAAGCATGGATAATATATTAGGGGTATCTTAGCATTCTTTAGGAGGAAATACAGATGATATCATTACATTTAATTTGATACATATATTTTTAACATTTTCATATGTTTCTACAGTTTTTGTAACTTCCTGACCATTATTTACAAGTTAATGAAAGCAAATAACAAATGTGCACATTTAAAGAACCAAAAGCATAGAAATTCAATGAAGCCCATCATGCTTATTTTTACATCTTGTGTTTCTATCCTATGTGTGTTTATGAGTATGTGATATGAGTACTAATGGTAGCAATTTTTATACAGTATGAAAATTACTGAGTTTTACTTATCAGTAGCAAATAATTCTTTGTGGGCCTGTTGATATGTAATCAATGTGTTATTCATGCTTTCATGCTATTTTGTATAGACCTCCTTGACTTCCAGAATGTCTCATACAAACAAATCTGTCAGTCCTGAATCAGGTGCTTCATAACAGTGCAATTAACAACTTGCCAGTTCCTCAAAAGGAAACACCTTCAGAGAAGAATCACAGAGCAAGAGGCAGACAAAGTGCCAGTATGAATTCATTGCCAAACACTGAGTTACTTCAACTCACTTAAGGCTGGAGTATTTAGCAAGCAGGTTATGGAAAAGATACATTGATGCCCTGTTGCATTTTAAAGGTCATTTCATTAAAAAGGAACTGAGTAATGAGTAGTGGGTGTGATGACCCTACCCCTGGTAATAACAAATGGAATACCACCATCACTATATACACATATATACACATTGATCATATCTTAGTATCTTAGATGCAAATTCATGCCAGCTCCATATTCACTGCAGTTTTATGGAAATTTAAATATTTTCAATGGTAGGATGTCTCTAACAATAAACACGAAAATACAAACATAATTATATTATTGGCAAATGCTGAAGGACCAAGAATTTTACCTGGGATGCTGAAGAATTGCACAAATTATCCTTGGACCCTGTTAATGATACTGATTACATAAAATCTAATTGAAGCTAGTGTACTTAACTTGTGAGGTATTCATTTATGCATCTATCTGAAATAGTATTCTCTTCTTGATCTTTTTATTTTTATTTTTTTTGGTACTGGGAATTGAAATCAGGAGTACTCGACCACTGAGCCAAATCCCCAGCCTTATTTTGTGTTTTATGTAGAGACAGGGCCTCACTGAGTTGCTTAGTGCCTCGCCATTGCTGAAGCAGGCTTTGAACTCGTGATTCTCCTGTCTCAGCATCCCAAAGTGCTGGGATTACAGGTGTGAGCCACCACACCCGGCTTTTCTTGATCTAAGACAGGCAATTTTACCTCATTATAAGCAATTCCGGCCAGGTAGCATTCTTAGAAGTTTTATCTAGTTATTTATTTATTTATTTATCTATTTATTTATTTATTTATTTATTCTACTTAGGTATACATGACAGCAGAATGCATTTTGATTCATTGTAACCAAATGGAGCACAACTTTCATTCCTCTCATTGTACATGATATACAGTCACATCATATGTGCAGTCACACATGTACCTAGGGCAATGATGTCCATCTTATTCCACCATCTTTCCTGCCACCATGTCCCTCCCCTCTCCTCCTTCCCCTGTGATCAAATTTCCTCCATTCTTCCCATGTCCCCTCCCCCATTATGAATCAGCATCCACTTATCAGAGAGAATATTTGGCCTTTGGTGTTTTGGGATTGGCTTACTTTGCTTAGCTTGATATTCTCCAACTACATCCATTTACATGCAAATGTCATGATTTTATTCTCTCTTAATGCTGAGTAGTACTCCATTGTGTACATATACCACAGTTTCTTTATCCATTCATCTATTGAAGGACATCTAGGTTGCTCCCACAGTTTAGCTATTGTGAATTGAGCTGCTATAAACATTGAAGTGTCTGCATCACTATAGTATGCTGTTTTAAAGTCCTTTGGGTGTAGACCAAGGAGTGGAATATCTGGGTCAAATGGTGGTTCCATTTCAAGTTTTGTGAGGAATTTCCATACTGGTTTCCAGATTGGTTACACCAATTTGCAGTCCCACCAGCAATGTGTGAGTGTGCCTCACACATTGAGAAAGCCCCCCACATCCTCGCCAACATTTATTGTTGTTTGTACTCTTAGTAACTGCCATTCTGACTGGGGTGAGATGAAATCTTAGAGTAGTTTTGATTTGAATTTCTCTAATGGCTAGAGATGTTGAATATTTTTTCATACATTTATTGACCAATTGTATATCTTCTTTTGAGAAGTTTCTGTTCAGCTCCTTGGTCCATTTATTGATTGGGTTGTTTGATTTTGTTGTTAAGTTTTTTGAATTCTTTATATATCCTGGAGATTAGTGCTCTATCTGATGTGCGTGTGGCAGAAAATTGCTCCCATAATGTAGTCTCTTTTTTCACCTCATTGATTGTTTCTTTTGCTAAGAAGAAGCTTTTTAGTTGAATCCATCCCATTTATTGGTTCTCAGTTTTATTTCTTGCACTTTAGGAATCCTGTTAAAGAAGTTGGGGCCTAATCCGACACGATGAAGGGTTGGGCCTACTTTTTTTTCTATTAGGCACAGGGTCTCTGGTCTAATTGCTAGGTCCTTGGTTCACTTTGAGTTGAGTTTTGTGCATGGTGAAATATAGGGGTTTAGTTTCATTTTCATGCATATGGATTTTGAGTTTTCCCAGCACTATTTGTTGAAAATGCTGTCTTTTCTCCAATGTATGTTTTTGGTGCCTTTTTCTAGTATAAGATCACTATATTTTTGTGGATTTTTCTGTGTCTTCTGTTCTGTATCATTGGTCTACATGTCTATTTTGGTGCCAATACCATGCTGTTTTTGTTACTATACCTTTGTAGTATAGTTTAAGATCTAGTATTGTGATGCCTCCTGCTTCACTCTTCTTGCTAAGGATTGCTTTGACTATTTTGGGTCTCTTACTCTTCCAAAAAAATTTCATGATTACCTTTTCTATTTCTATGAGGAATGATGTTGGGATTTTAATTGGAATTGCATTGAATCTATATAGCACTTTGGGTAGTATGGCCATTTCGACAATATTGATTCTGCCTATCCAAGAGCATGGGAGATCTTTCTACCTTCTAAGATCTTCAATTTATTTTTTTGGTGTCCTGTAGTTTTCACTGTAGAGGTCTTTCACCTCTTCTGTTAAATTGATTCTCAAGCATTTTTTTTTCCAGGCTGTTGTGAATGGGGTTGTTTTCCTGATTTCTCTTTCAGAGGATTTATCACTGATATATAGATATGCATTTGATTTATGCATATTGATTTTGATCTTGCTACTTTACTGAATTCATTTATTAATTCTAGATGTTTTCTGGTAGAAAACATCTCTAAGTATAGAATCATGTTGTCAGCAAATAATGAAAGTTTGGGTTCTTCTTTTCCTATTTGTATCTCTTTAATTTCTTTCATCTGTCTAATTGCTCTGGATAGAATTTCAAGGTCTATGTTAAATAGCAGTGACAAAGAAAGGCATCCCTGTCTTGTTCCCATTTTTAGAAGAAATATTTCCCATTTTATTCCATTTAGGATGATGTTGGCCTTAGGTTTAGCATAGATAGCTTTTAGAAAGTTGAGGTATGTTCCTACTATTGCTAGTTTTCCTACTGTTTTGAGCATGAAAGGGTACAGTATTTTGTCAAATGCTTTCTCTGAATCAACTGATATGATCATATGATTCTTATCGTTAAGTCTATTGATGTGATAGATTACATTTATTGATTTCTGTATGTTAAACCAAACTTGCATCACTGGAATGAACCCCACTTGATCATGGTGCACTGTTTTTTTAATATGTCTTTGTATGCAATTTGCCAAAATTTTATTGAGAATTTTTGAATCTGTGTTCATCAGGGATATTGGTTTGAAGGTTTTTGTTTCAGTATGTCTTTGTCTCGTTTTGGTATCAAGGCGATACTGGCCTCATAGAATGTGTTTGGAAGGGTTCCCTCCTTTTCTATTTCATGGAATAATTTGATGAGCATTGGTATTAATTCCTCTTTGTAAGTCCTGTAGAACTTGCCTGAGAATTCATCTGATCCCATGCTTTTCTTGGTTGGTAGGCTTTTGATGGTGTCTTCTATTTCCTTGCTTGAAATTGATCTGTTTAAGTTGTATATGTCCTCCTGGTTCAGTTTGGGTAGGTCATATGCCTCTAGAAATTTGTTGGTGTCTTCAAGGTTTTCTATTTTACTGGAGTATAAATTTTCAAAATAGTTTCTAATTATCTTTTATTTCAATAGTGTTGTGATATTTCCTTTTTCATCAAGAATTTTAGTAATTTGAGTTTTCTCTTTCCTTCTTTTCATTAGAGTGGCTAAGGGTTTGTCAATTTTATTTATTTATTCAAAGAACTAGCTTTTTATTTTTATTTTTTTTTAGTTGTAGATAGACATAATGCTTTTATTTTATTTATTGTCTGTGGTGCTGAGGATCTAATCCAGTGCCTCACAAATGCTAGGCAAGCACTCTACCACTGAGCTACAATCTCAGTTCAAGAAACAGCTTTTTGATTTCTCACTTTTTTGAGTTATTTATTTTGTTTCTATTTCATTGATTTTAATTATTTCCTGATTTTAATTATTTCCTGTCTTTTATTTCTTTTGGTGTTGGTTTGTTCCTCTTTCTCTAGGGCTTTGAAATGTAGTGTCAAGTCATTTATTTGTTGATTTTTCTTCTTTAAATGAATGAGCTTAATGCAACAAACTTTCCTCTTTGCACTGCCTTCATAGTTTCCCAGAGATTTTGATATGTTATATCAGAGTTCTCATTTACCTCTAAGATTTTTTTATCTCCTCCCTGATGTCTTCCATTATCCATGCATCATACAATACTGTATTATTTAGTTTCCAGGTATTGGAGTAGTTTCTATTTTTTAACATGTCATTGATTTCTGATTTTATTCCATCATGGTGAGATAGAATGCAGGGTAGTATCTCTATTTTTTTTTTTTGTATTTGCTAAATCTTGCTTTTTGGCATAATATATAATCTATTTTGGAGGAGGATCCATGTGCTGCTGAGAAAAAAGTGTAAACACTCATTGATGTATGGAATATTGTTTATATGTCTGTTAAGTCTAAATTATTAATTATTTTATTGAGTTATAAGGTTTATTTGTTTAGTTTTTGTTTGAAATATCTGTCCAGTGGTGAGATAGGTGTGTTAAATTCATCCAGTATTAATGTGTTATGGTCTGTTTGATTCTTGTAGTTGAGAAAGGTTTGATATACACAGATGCTCCATTGTTTGGGACATAGATATTTATTATTGCTATGTCTTATTTATATATGATTCCCTTAAACAGTATGAAGTGTCCTACATTACCCCTTTTCAATAACTTTGGTTTGAAGTCCACTTTATCTGATATGAGGATGGAAACACCTACTTGTTTATGTGGTCCATGTGAGTGAAACATTTTTTCCCACTCTTTCACCTTCAGTCTGTGAGGACTTTGCCTGTGAGATGAGTCTCTTGAAGGCAGCATATTGTTGGGTCTTTTCTTGGTCCAATCTGTCAGTCTATTTCTTTTAATTGATGAGATTAGTCCATTCACATTCAAGGTTATTATTGAAATATGATTTGTAATTTTGGTTTATTTTTGGTTTTTAACTTCACTTCATTTCTCCTTTGATTGGTCTTTCCTTTAGTGTAATTCCTCTCTTTGCAGATTTTTATTGTTGGTTATCATTTCCTCTTCATGGAATATTTTGCCAGGAATGCTCTGTAGTGCAGGCTTTCTCATGCCAAATTCTTTTAACTTTTGTTTATCATGGGAAGTTTTTATTTCATCATCAAATCTGAAGCTTAATTTTGCTAGATATAAGATTCTTGGTTGGCATTCATTTTCTATCAGAACTTGGTATATGTTATTCCAGGATCTCCTGGCTTTGAGAGTCGATGTTGGAAAATCTGTTGAGATCCAAATTGTCCTCCCCCTATATGTAATCTAATTCCTCTCTCTTATGGCCTTTAAAATTCTATCCTTATTCTATATGCTAGGCATTTTTATTAAAATGTGCCTTGGTGTAGATCTGTTGGAAGTTTGTATATTTGGTGTCCTTGTAAGCCTCTTGTATTTAATTTTCCAATTCATTCTTCACCTTTGGGAAATTTTCTGATATTATTTCATTGAAGAGATTGTGCACTCCTTTGGTTTGAAACTCTGTGCCTTCTATCCCAATAAATCTTAGATTTGGTCTTTTGATGCTATCTCATAATTCTCATATGTTCTGTTCATGGTTTCCTACCATCTTCACTGTGTGGTCAACATTATCTTCAAGATTATATATATGTGTGTGTATATACACATTTTTTTGGTACCTGGGATTGAACTCAGTGGTACTAGATCACTGAGCCACATCCTCAGCCCAATTTTGTCTTTTATGTAGAGACAAGATCTCACTGAGTTGCTTATCACCTCGCCATTGCTGAGGCTGGCTTTGAACTGTGTCAGCTTCCCAAAGTGCTGGGATTACAGGCATACACCACTGTGCTTGGTTAAGATTGTATATTTTGTCTTCATTATCTGAGGTTCTATCTTTCAAGTGATCTAGTCTGTTTGGTCATGTTTTCTATTTAATTTTTTATTTGGTTCATTGTTTCCTTCATTTCAAGAATTTCTGATTTTTTTTCACAATCTCTATTTCCTTCTTCAAGTAATCTTTTACTATCTGTATTTACTTCAGATCAGTGGGGGCAGTCCTGGGCCTGACCTTAGCTGGGCTCCAACAGGGTCCTCAGAGGTGGTCCTGGGCCTGGGCTCACATAAGTCAGTAGGGGCTCTGGTATGTGTTCTGACCTAAGTACAGGAAAAATATTTCTACAAAATTAAAACAGTGGGAAAATCACAGAAAAACAGACTTGATCACAGAGAAACCACATTAGTCATCTTTTGTAGCATAACAATCACCACAAACTTTGCAGATTAACAGAAAATTTATTTATTATATCAGTTTTCATGGTTTAAGAGTTGAGAACTAAGCAATACTTCTGCTCAGGATTTCACAAGGCTACAATCAAATCGTCCTATTGGCTACTCTCTGGAGCTCAAGTCCTCTTCAAAGACCATGCAGTTGCTGGCAGAATTCAGTTTTATTGGGTTGAGGCATAATTCTTCATTTTCTTTCAGCCAGGATCCACTCTTAGCTCTAAAATACAAGTAGCAATTCTTCCCCAAGGGGGCTTTCAGAAGCCCCCTGACAACATGGCAGTTCACTTCTTCCATGCCACAGGGAAGCGCCTATGAAGAGGGAAGTTTTCTGGAATGCAATAGAACCCCACTAGTGTTTTTGTATTCTGTTACGAGGGTACTATATGATGGCATGCATTCTTTGAAGGTCATCTTACAAAGGATGTATGCCACAAACGTTAAAAAATAAATTTGAAAGATGTCACAAATAAAAGCATATAATGATTGAAAAAAATATAACAAATATTCAAAATATACAACTTTAATTCACTACCAATAAATTAATTAAAAAATTTCAATTAAATGTATAACTTTATTTTTTAATAAATAAATGTCCTTGAATTTTCATTCAAATGCAGTGCTCCGTGCTTCTGAGAGGAGATGGGCAAGATAAGTGCTTCCATATTCTCATTGTGGTAGTGCTTCCTTTATGGGAAGTAGAGGTTAAAACAAATACATGAGAACCATTATCTGTCTTTTTCACTTCCCTGTCAGAGCAATCACTGTGATGAATCCAGAGTAGAAAGAGCATGTAAAAATTCTTCATGAGTATAAAGCAGCTTTAGTCTGTTAAGCTGTTTGAACAATCAGCAAGGCTATTATAACTAATAACTATCAAAGGGGAACTTTCTGTCTCCAAGAAATGGGAAGTTAATGTTTTCTTGACATTATAAACGTAACAGAGTCTAAGTTCCACTCTTGCCAGCTGAAACAAACTAGAGGGAAATAAGGTAGTACAAAGTATATCAAAGATGCAGGGACTTGGGACACTGAAGTCACCTTGGATGAGGACCTGATGGCTATAGACCCAAGTAAAATAGGATTGGAAATAGATCAACTCTAGCAGGAGCTGAGTCCAAAGCATCCAGTGCTCTCACTCAATTATCACAAAATCTTGAGGAGTCTGTTAGCTATTTATTTCTAAAATGCTCCCATTACTTCTTGCACACTTGCAGATTCTCATCACCTCAGTCCTGGATTACTACAGCTGCCACCTATTAGATTTCCTGTCTCCAATTTTACTCCCCTCCACAACTCCAGCAGAGAAACATTTGGCATCCTCAACTAGTACTCGCACAACATCTGAAAATTTCATGTGCCTATAATAATCTAGTCCTGTGAATAATTCTTTAATCTATTTTCCCCCATTCTACTCTGACCCATCTTCATTCCTGTCTGCTAACTTATTGTAATTATCTTTTGTACTTGGAGTGGAAAATGTCCTTTCCTGCTAAGACTTTTAACATACTCTGCCATCTACATGACATTGTCCTCTCTCTGCATAATTATCTCTTGCTCTTTCTTCTGATCTAACTTTGATCTGCCTGTCTCATGACTCCCAAGAATCCCCTCCTAACCACTCACACAGATATCAGACTGTGTATCCATCACAATTGTAATATACTATCTCTATCCCTTTGGACTATCCTGAGAGCTCTATGTGGGACAACATTGCTGTCTTTGGCTTCATATCTCTGAACCAGTGTTTAGCACTTAGCATATTTTTTAATAAATACATGATAAATAATGAAGGACCTCAATATTCATATGCTATCTCTAATGTCTTAGTAGTTTAAGAACCAGTCTAAAATTGTACATAAAATAATAAATGATTCCAGACCACAGAGAATAGAGCTGGTGCCCCCTCCCAAGCAGCTGACTGGATACTTAGGTTGACAGATTTAGAGTAGGCACTAAAACTTAAAGAACAGCCACAGCCAGAGAGCAGGGAAGGAGAAGGAAAACCTGGGGCAGAGCTAAGATTTTACAGCTCATTCTGTCATAGATAGCCGGGGAAAGCATACCCCTATGAGACCCTGCTTATAGTTCTTTCCATCCATAAAATCATCATCCTACCTTTATGGCTCTCTCCCCAGGGGAGGCCTTATAAGGGTTCATGTGTTCATTTGCGGAAAGTATGTATTGGTATTACTTGAAGACTCTCTATGAATACAAAGCATGCTTTGTCATTAGTCCAGATGCCCTACCATAGTCCAATCTATTTGAGTCTGTGCTACCAAACAGCTGCCGGCACCCACCAAGAGCATCTGGTTCCATATCCTGTTGGCAAGGGCTGCATTAGCAGTAAAATAGCTAATGCCTTTTAGATGGCCTCATGATTATAGTTTTTATTGGTACCCCAGGTAATTGAGTTAATAAATTTAATTGCCAGTGCTGACACCTCCTCCCACCTGCCTCTATTCCATAATTTCTTTTCCACCTCCTCTTCATCTCCTCTCAAAAAAGAAAAAAAAAAAAGGAAAAATGTGGAGAAACCATTAATAAGAATATGCATCTAATGGGACAGGTGACCTCACAAAACACTTCTGAATGACTTCAAAATGTCACTGGGCCCACCCCAGTTTGTTTATAGCAGCATGTGGTGCCATGACTCACATTTACTACCCCTTTCCTTTCAAGCTAATTTATAGAACTGTCCACACTACATCGAGCAATACCCAGAGTATATAGTGTATTGCCACAAAGATTTCCAAAGCAATATTTATAGTTGCATAGGAGAATATGGGCACAGATTTCTCGATTTCTCAACTAATAATTCATAGACTACATTGTAAATCATAGTGAAATATTACATATTACACAATAAAACAACAACAGAGAAGAGACAATTGAAAACTGAAATCTTCTCTTGGGAGACATTTTTAAGATCTTGCTGAAAGAAAAATAGATCCTGGATTGCAATACGTATTTCTCTCAGGATGACAGTCTCCTCGATGGCTCTGGGCCTTTTGTTGTTTTTGTTACTCTCAGAAACTTCCCAGCATTATCATTGACTAGTATCATAGGCCCACATCATTCTTTGTCTCCCCAAATTAAATATTTGATGGAAATATTGAAAAACAAAAAGAATTACCCTCATCACTGCCTAATTAAGAGACATTGGTAGAGACTCAGGTGTTCCATGTCACACTATAATATATGCCAGTAAACATGCATTATCCAGATTACTTTTCCGCCTGACTCCAGCTCAATGACCTCTTAAATCCTTCCTAATGATCACCAGGCCTCTGGGTCCTGTCTCTTGTCTCTGTGCAGTTTACTGTCAGCATCCAAAATATAAATGTAAATTCAAATCAGATTTGAATGGGATATCAAAGAGGGCACTAGCTAATCAGTTAATGAGTTATTTCCATATATTAAATTCTTCACAAATATTATGATATTTAATCCTCATATCCTGTAAGGCAGTGGTTGTCAACTATGGGCAGTTGTGCTCTCCAAGATACTTTTGGCAATGTCTAGAGGCATTTGTTGTTGTTGCTGCTATTGTTTCTGTTACAACTGAAGTGGTATTACTGGCATCTAGTGGGGAGAGACTAGGGACACTGCTGAACATCTTACAAAGCAGGGGACAGCCTCCACCACAAAGAATTATCCATTCTCAAAAGTCAATAGTTAAGAAACCTTACTATAAGATACTATTCTCATTTTATATGAAATGAAACAAAAGTTCAGAAGGTAAAAACACTTTTCCCAGGTTATCACTCAGATTGTAAAAGGTAGAGCATGAATTCAAACTTGGGTTTGACTCTTTTTACAGGGCAGTATAGCTACAAGGAGCCTCTGGAAACAAGGAAGCTACATGGAAGAGTTCAAGTAGGCAGTGCTTTAAGTGCTGAACACCCAAATCCATATAAGGTCATCATGTCTACAAATTTCTTAAGGTGAATTCTAGTGATGAGGGGTTTTGTCCTTATTATCAGAGAATCTCATTAAGTTTAAATTTTATATATTTTATTATTTCTTAGTACTTTTGCCATTCTTAGGAAAAAGATTGTGCATTTCCAAATATAGAAAGTGAAAATTAATAAATTGTCTTTGTTCAAATTTAATTAAATTTCAAATATCTATTTTATAAAATGTGCAATTTTTTTCTCTTCAGTTAAACCTAAATATTTTCCATCAATGCCAATGTTTGTGCCTTTTTTAACTGATTTTTGTAATTTATAAATTTTTCTAAAAATCTATATACTTTTCATTATTTTTCCAGAGTTCATAGCCTATAATTTGTGCACCTAATTTCTTTTTTAAAATCCTATATGGCTCTCTTTTAGAGTCAAGATATCTAAACTCTAGAATTTGCTCTGACTGGGGAGGTCAAGGCTAAACCAATCTAGAGAGAGGTATGGCTCAGGAGAACAGGAAGAGAGAGAGCAAAGCAAAGCATGCTCAAATCAAAGACCAAGGATGATTCAGAGATTTATGCAACAAAGTGAGGATAAGGAAACCAACTAGAGAACATTGAACTAGAGATGAAGATTTAGAACCAAATCCACAAAAAAGGTATATGCAAAGACAGAGAAATGTTCAGAAGAAAGACAGTCCTTGGTGGCAAGGACTGGGAGAATCATAAAATACTGAAGCCTGAAGCTAGGAAAAATTAAGAAATAAAAAATAAAAACGGTCTTTTTTCTAAATGCAAACACTGAGGCTCAGTATCATCCCATATGGCACCACTAATCGATGGTAGAGGTATAGTGTAAACCTCGAACCTAGGTCTTCTTCCTTTGGTCCAGTGGCTCAGACTGAAAAGGAAAGAAATTCTGAATAAAACTAGCTTCCTGAATTTACTATATAGAGACCTGGGTTGCTTTCTTACATGCTGGCATTGGCTAGGATAGTGTGTAACTCGACTCTCAGTTCTCTACCTGTGGGCATATGATTAAGTTGAAGTTTTTTGATTTTTTTTTTTTTTTTTTGGTACTGGGGATTGAACTCAGGGACAATCGACCACTGAGCCACACCCCCAGCCCTATTTTGTGTTTTATGTAGAGACAGGGTCTCACTGAGCTGCTTAGCACCTCACCGTTGCTAAGGTTGGCTTTGAACTCGCAATTCTCCTGTCTCAGCCTCCCTAAGTGCTGGGATTACAGGCTTGAGCCACCGCACCCAGCTTAAACTGAAGTTTAATTGAGGCTCTTCTATAAAATTTTAACTCACTAAAAGAGTTCTATTCTTTCTCTGAAGTCCCCAATTCCGTTGGTAAAGGCCACAGCCTCTGCTGATCCTGATGTGCTCTGCTGCCACCCAGAGGCAAAAATTAGTACTTATTCAGTTGCTCCAGGACTACTGATGAATGTTTTTAAGAAATCTTTATTTACAACCAATTTTTCATTAACTGTAAAGCAAAATAGGTACATAGACTTTTATTAAAACCATTTTCAGTTATTAATGGTTGTCCTTGACGGTCTATCAACCCTTCAGTAGCCAAAAAACCCTGGAATTTCTGTCCTATCTCCACGTATTTTCAAAACCATGAGTTCTGATAGAATTTCATATGGTATGCATTCAAAACAGCTTAAATGGACTAGAAGTATAGCTCAGCAGTAGAGTGCTTGCTTAGCATGCATGGGACCTTGGGTTCAATTCCCACCACTACAAAACAAATCAATACAATAACAACTTCACTTGCTTTGTGTTCATAACCAGAATTAAAGTGAATCTGAAAGAAAAAAAAAAACATTCATTACATTTCTATGCTTAGAATTTAGTGGAAAAGTAGTGTTCCCACAGAACTTGGCTACAAACTATCTTAACTGTCTGTTCTACACCTGCAAAGACTGCATTTTAAAAATATGATAAAGAGCAGAAATGTTATACTTAATAAAAAGTAAGCCAAAAAATTACTTTGCTAGCAATAGAAGTAGGTTATGTTTGAGAGTAAGTAGTAAAGGTAAACTCATTTCTCTCTCTCCCTCTCTCTAGTCTTTAAATATATGGAGATACATATGATGATATATTTAAAGTATAGCATGGATGATTGTGGGAGAATATAATTCAGTTATATATATATATATATATATATATAACTGAATTATATATATAAATATATATATATCTATATATCTTCTATCTACCTCTCTTCTTTTAACTATGGCAGAGGCAAGAAATACAAAAGTGTGTGAGATTGTGAGATGTACAGACTAATTTTAATAATAATGAGATTATTTTTAAAACACCTATCTCTAAAATTTAGACAATGAATCAGACAAAAGCTTAGTTTGTACCTTCTCCTCTGTCCAGACCTCTGAGGAGTTTTCTGGAGTTGTGTGGATCGCTCAAAGCACAAATGGAAACCATAGGTATTGTGTGGGAAGCCCAGACTCTCAAGTGAGACAAACCTGGGAATGAATACAAGTTATTAGCTATTGGGCTTAAAGAAGCTATCTTCCCCTTTGAAACTCATTTGTGATAGCAGCTAGACCTGTTATGGTACACTCTACACTAAAATCTCCCTGAGAAAGATTTCTTTCCCAATGCTTACATGTCTCATTCCTATGACTTTACAAAATTATACAACAACCAGTCATGGAGAGTTTAGTGTAAATAACCACCTGCCTGGACTTATGCTCTGTCTTGGAGGGGTTATGACAATGTCCAGTAGCCAGTGAATTTAAACAGTTCTTTGTAATCCAGCCTCAAGTCCTGGACCTGAGGACAGCCCCTGAGCTTCTTTTACTCTTTTTGCCACTTCTGTTCCCATGTAGGGTTCTTAATAAACCCAAGAACTTCACACATCCTTGACTGAAAGCTCCTTTTATTTCCTGTTGATGATAGTGGTATCATAGTATTAAGCAGTGTAGAATCTGTCAATCAGATGACAAGAAGAAAAAGGGCTTAAGCAAGCCAAATAAACCAGACACAGTCCTTCTTGCAAGGACTTCAGATTCTAATTTCTACTATTCTACAAGCACAATACCAATATGAAAGCTTCTCAGTTAAGGTGGGAAGAAAAGTTACATGTATGTGTAAACTATTCCTCACAGATGGTTCTTTGAATTTCTGATAGTGCATCATAAAATTAAATCCTATTCTTGTCTTTAGGGTTTCTTTACAATACAACTTAGTTTTGATAAGAGAACTTAGCTGTGTTCTCTCAAAACAGCAAGCTTCAAAAAATGTGTAGGAGGAATATCACAGCTACATTACAATCTCTGACTTCTTGGCCAGCTCTTCACTTAATTGGTGGATGAAGAAATTTGTATTGTTACTTAGAGAAAAATAAATTCTTTTTTGGCAAGAGTATAAGTTATTCTGTGTGGAGGAGTCCAAAAAATCCCTCTCAGCAGCTAGATTATTGTAAGGTACAGCAATTCTTTTTAGTGAAAGGTATAATGTGGATGATAATAGGCCTTCTCTCCACATTTTCATTCTTGATTGGAATCTATAGTACGTGACAGACTAACAGGTAAAATTGCACTGACTTTATAGACTTTAACATAGGATTGGCCATGCATTAAAATGCAAAGCATTTGGATGCTTATAAGACAAATCAATTCTACTAAGTGTGATACTGAGGGTTAATAATGTTTATGCTTCTTCTGTTACTAGTAATTATGGTTCATTCAAATGTCCTCATGTATGTTTCCCTGTAAACTGTAGACTGACAAGTTTCTGTTATGACTGCTAGCACTTAACTATCCCAATTCTATGCCAAAACAGATTATTTTTCCACATACAAAATACAAGACAACACAGAAAACTCAATCACTTAAGAAGTTCAAATATCTTTAAGACCTCAAGTATAACCTAAGTATTGGCATGCATAACTAAAAATGCATCCACATGACAATGTAAAATATGTCAAGAGTTAGAGTGAGGTTGGGGATATAGCTCAGTCAGTAGAGTGCTTGACTCACATGCACGAGCCCTGGGTTCAATCCCCAACACCAAAAAAAAAAAAAAAAGTTACAGAGTGGCATCCCTTTCCCTTTCATGCATTTTTCCCTTTAAGTATAAAACTATAAGAGTTAGTTTATATAAAGTCCAGTTGTTACCAAAAGTTACACATACATTCTTCAACATTAAAAAAAAAATGAAATAACACAATATATATTAGAATAAGTGAAAGCTAAAGCATAGAGTGCCATTCTAGTTTGAAGCCACCAGTTAAACAACAGAGCTGGGAGGACTGCCTGGAAATTAAAAAAATGTTTTAGTGAAAAAGCACGATGGTCTAACTGGTATTACAAATGAATAAACTGAGCCCTCCAAGGTCATAATGCTGATAAATGACAGCACTGGACAAAAACTGAGAATTCTTTCCCTAGCCCTATTTGTTTCCCTATGATCAATTACTTCTGCCCATAGGAATTACTTCTTTCTTTGTTGCCATGGAATTATGAAGTTAATGATTATGAAATTATAAATATTTTCCCTAGCTTTTTCTCACAAGTTGTAAACAACACAAATATATTATTTTACAGTTTCCGTTGTTTAGGAGTTCAGATATAGGCAAGGTGGGTCCTCTGCTTAGTCATACCAGGCTGCAATCAAAGCGTGGGTGGGACTACAATTCTCAGGAATCCTGGGATCCTTTCCAAAGTCAGCCAGGCTGTTGGCATCATTCATTTTCCATTTCCCTTTCTTTTCTTTTTTTTCTTTCTGTTTGCCTGACCATTCTTAGCATTTGAAGGCTACCTGCAGCTGCCACATGTTTTCTGCAGGCATATCCTAACAGATTGTTGGCTTTCTTCCTGCCAACAGGAGTATATACTGCTGATTTCTTAATCTTCATTCAAGAGACCACACAATAGATTCTTTTTTGATGAATTCAAAGTCACCCGATTAAAACCTAGACACTCCAGAGATATCCCAAAATATGCTCAGTTCTTGCCTATATTTAAGGGGTAAGAGAATTAATTTGCAGGGCAAGATGCAACCAGGTAAGTCTTGGAGCCCAGGGAGAATCTTAGATTTCTGTGTCTCTCAGTACATGAGTCTGATCCTTGCTTACATGTCTAATTTCCACTGACAATTACTCTCTAACCCTTTTACATTTTCACTCTAGAATTACAGTGCTATGTATTTATTTATAATGAGAATGTTGATGTGGAGTAGTGTTTATTACAGATCTCTCATCAGTGAAAACAAAAACAAACATTTCCAAAGTCACATTGGCCCCAGATAAACTAAGTATGTCCTATTACTTTAGCTGTTTATACACCCCTTGGTGCAGTCTCGCCTCTACAAGTAACACATACCACATTTAAGCTAAAAAGATTTCAGAGAACTTATTTATCAATGACTCATACTATCGACACATTCGTAGCTATTTCTCATTCAGTCAGAATGGGTCAAATCTTTTCAAGAATTCAGATGCACCCACAGCTATGATTGGCTGATTTATATGATATGAGCATATTTTCCTCTTTTCCCTGCTGGTAGGTTGTAAGAAACATGAGACCCCAACTGCTGTCAATATTATTGATATTTATAACTGAAAATTAGCAGGATCTAAACTTTAAATTATATATGTCATATTCATGAACAGATTTAAAATATGATCACTAAGACAGTATAAGTGAAAAAACACTAGCAAAAGAATTTCATTTATTTCACATGGTTTGGTATCAAAATATAGACTCTAGGAATGACAAAAGGAAAAACAAAAACAAAAATAAACTATCATTGGTTATGTCCCAGAGACTGGTTTGGGGTGTCAGAGCTACTTGCAAAGCACTAGCAAACTGACTTGTGCTCTGTGAGTTTCTTCCTGCAAATGCTTTTACTTGTGGTGATTACGATAGTATTGAATATGAACCGTGGTATTTTAAAGAAGCTTATATTTCACCTAAAATATTATAGTTTCTATTTTTAAATATAAATCAACACAAGTAATACATGCACATATTCAAAAATGATCAAGTGCTACCAAAGGACACGTTTTTAAAAGTGAGACTCCTCCATCTTAGATATTTTAGAAATCTCTACTTAAAAAATTGCTTATATGTCCTTCCAGCAATTTACCATATCAATATACAACTTTATATACATTTATATAATTTATGATTTATAATATATATAATTTATAATTATAATTTATAATTTATATATTCTTTCAATTAATAAAAAAGAGCATACTTCACAAACTGTCCTTTAACTTATCTTTTCTCACTGAACAATGGGCTGCCAAGACCTCCTCTTTTGACTTTGGACCAACATGTTTAGTTGACATTTTCATTGAGACAACTGAAAATTCACCTACCATTTTGGAAAATAATACAGAGGTATCACTTGTTCATTTTGCTCAATTTACCTGCATTGTGACAATCTGCAAAATGTATAATACCACAACCAGGATACTTTTATTAATACAATCCACTTATCCAGCTTTTCTCAGTTTTACTGATACTCATCTGTGTGTGAGGGGAAGTGTATACATATTATGAACTTAGTTATATATATATATATATATTATATATATATATAATATATATATATTTCTACTAGGCAGATTTCTGTGTCCACCAAAAGTCAAAAGACTGAACAGTTTCTAAAACAAAGATCCCTCCTATTGCCCCTTTATAACCACACACACCTAGCACCAAATGTATGTTAAGGGACAGGAGAACTCTTTTCATTAAATGTGTTCAGAGTATCTTGTATCTATTCTTTCTTTTTTTCTTTTTTTTCTTTTTTTGGTACCAGGGATTGAACTCAGGGGTACTCGACCACTGAGCCACATCCCCAGCCCTATTTTGTGTTTTATTTAGAGACAGGGTCTCACTGAGCTGCTTATAGCTCCTTGCTAAATTGCTGAGGCTGGCTTTGAACTTGCAATTCTTTTCTGTCTCAGCCTCCCAAAGTGCTAGGATTACAGGTGTGCGCCACCATGCCCGGCTGTACCTATTCTTTATATAGCTTATTATATTGCCAATGTAGATTTGTTTTATAAAATCAAATTTAATTTCTTTCTAAATTATTTTTAATTTACTGTACTCAATATTATATTTAGTGGTATTTTTTCACCATTGGAAAGTTAATTTCATGAAGATAATACAATGTTTGATTCTTCTCACACTGGTTTTCCTATGCATAGCATAGGGTTTTCTACCTAACAGAACTTTGATTAAAACCTGATAAGAAGGATGAAATGGGAAAAGAAAAGGCAAGAAGAAAAGAAGAGAAAATGTAAATAATAAAAAATATTGAGAAAGCAGGAACTAAAACCAGGATGATTTTAAAGATATATTTTCACTTTATGGGCCAAGCTCTGTAAGCAGCAATTATCCCAAAGGGTCAAGGCTATATTAACATATGAAAAATCAAGATATGTATGAATCTTACTTTGTAACCAGTTCCAACTGATATCACTCATGTCTGCTTACATGGCATGTGTGGAATAAGATTATATGTAGGTATTGCTAAGATGTCTGATTTCCCTTAATTTGCCATATTGTAAGGAAGTACAAACTACTTACTGAAGAGCTGGAAGCTGCAAGAAGAGTTAGATGTCCAATCATCCTCCAGTTGTTCTAGCCAATCCTGCTAAGCTGCCAAATATGGTAGTGAAGATGTCAGGCTTTCAGCCTAGTTGAGCCTTCAAATGATTCCTGCTCTAGTCATCATGCAATTAGAAATAAATAACAAGCCGGGCGCGGTGGCTCAAGCCTGTAATCCCAGCACTTAGGGAGGCTGAGACAGGAGAATCACGAGTTCAAAGCCAGTCTCAGCAATGGTGAGGCGCTAAGCAACTCAGTGAGACCCTGTCTCTAAATAAAACACAAAATAGGGCTGGGGATGTGGCTCAATGGTCAAGTGCCTCTGAGTTCAATCCCCAGTACCAAAAAAAAAAAAAAAAGAAAAGAAATGAATAACAGATCCCAAATAGGAATTGCCCAGCAGAACCTAGTCAACCCATAATATTATGAAAGAGACTGTTTCAAGCCACAAAGTTTCAGTATTCTTTGTTATGCACTATTAGATAACCCAATTACTGAACAAAAATATTACTTTGAAGCATATAATTTTAACATCCTGGCAGAGAAATTGCTCTATCATGATCAATATAACACACATTTAGGATTTAGTTCCTAAGTATCACATTTCTTCCAGGAGCATCTATGAACTCCCCAAGTCTGAAATAAGACCTGCAGTAGTACATAGTTAACAACTTGTCAGGCACTTATCAAGCCTCTTTTCCACTGTGAAAAACACAACTCTATTTATACAGAACATTTTCCCCCTACTTGTGTATTTCTATGGCTTTAGGGTAGCTACCAATCAAGATAAAGACCAATATGCAGGGATTCACATACCTTAGACTGTGGTTCTTTTGAAAAATAGATCATCACAACACTTACTACCTCATACATTTCCAGAAAGATAAATGTCAACCAATTTCAACAATTTACCACACTATACTAGTGATTTATGCTCATGGATGATGCATGCCTTTGATGTCACTGAGAGACCACCACAAATCATTTAAAATGCTGAAAGAATCAACACATTTTTTCAATAGAAATATGTTAGTATATACTTTTGAAAACTTGCACCTATATGATATCACCAACCTGAGCTTGAACTCTTACATACTCTACTGGCACTGATACATTGCTGACCAACACCTTACTAATGATCTCTCTTCACCACATACACACACACACACACACACACACACACACACACACACACTCACATACATTAGCTTTCCTCTGGCTACAATAGCTCTTACTACAAATTTTGTCTATGTGCTTTTCCACTTCTGTAGATTGTCAATCTCCACTGTTTCCATATGCCAATTTTTAGAATGTTCTTCAAGATTCCAATGTCAAATACATCAGCATGATGCATATTGTATACAATCTGCATTATATTGTTCTGGATTTCATCAAAGGTGGGACAACTCAAAGAATATTTAGTGGTATTTTATCACCATTAGAAAGTTAATTTCATGAAGACAATACAATGTTTGATTATTCTCACATTGGTTTTCCTATGCATAGCATAGGGTTTTCTACCTAACAGAACTTTGATTAAAACCTGGTAAGAAGGATGAAATGGGAAAAGAAAAGGCAAGAAAGAAAGAAGACAAAATGTAAATAATAAAACAAATATTGAGAAAGCAGGAACTAGAACCAGGATGATTCTATTATACCATGGTGTAATAATTCCTGAAACCAAGCAAGTCATCTTATTTTCCATTACAGGAGACATTTTTGTTGAATAATACTGTCATCCAAGGACTCTATAATTGACAAACACTCTGGATAAATACATCTATCTCACTAATAACAGCATTTTTTAAAAAAAAGTTTTGAATTTAGGATGCTCTTTCAGTTGTTTAGCAAATATTTATTGAGTATTTACTTAGTTTGAATGGGCAGAGTTAGATCCAAAAACTGTTACAAGCCAGGAAAGCAAGCTAAATGTGTTGAAAAATATCCAGTTATAATATGATAGAGAAAAGGAACCTCAAGGTTAAATTCAATGGTCATGGAATTGAGTTACAATAAGACCCAGAGCAAAGCATATTCAGAAATGAATCTATTCTACTGGCTATTCCTAGTTCCATGTACTTTAGAAACATCAAAAGAATCACACAAAACTAAAGGCTCTGAGGATAGCACCTTGTCATACTAGAAATGTGAAAATATTAATCAAAGTAGTAAAAACCACTAGTCCTATATCATTCTGAGTAGTGGAAAATCAGAATGGAAATCAATTGTTTTTCTATTTAAAATCAAAGTGGAAATCAGTTGCTTTTCTATTTAAAATGAAAAATAAAATTATTTCCATAACATTTTTTTAGTCTTGTTTAACTCTCATTTAAGAAAGAAATGATAGTTTTCTTTAAAGTTTATTGCATGAACTTGGAAGTTTATTATTGTGTTGATCTTTTGCACTGAAATAATTTTCAGTATTTGTCTAAACAGAAACATTGCCTTCACATGATCCCTCCAATTTGACAGCACAATTCTTCTCACTACACTAATCAAGCTGGAGCTTGATTTCACCACTTAAGTGAAAATTGGTTTTCTAATGGAAAAATGCATCATAATTGTGTCAATAAAATTTCTAAGCAAAGCCACTTAACAATACAAGATTCAGCACCAACTCTTCACTTTGTAGAATACCTATGCAAATTGCTGCCTAGGAAAACAACTGTTCCATTGTATTTCTTTTTTCTTATTCTAGTCTTTTCTTGTTACTCAAGTTTAATAAACTAGGGATTTCAACAGCTAGCAAAGGTTTACTTTTAATAATATAACTGATAATGCCACTAACTTATTTTTAATCTTTATTTTGTAAGCACTACTATTTATCCCTCTAAAATTAAAAAAAAAATTACTTCTAGCTAAGCTACAAATGTGGAAACTGAATGCCAATATCATTGGTATTTCCAAAGATTACTCAGTGGAACCATTTTTCTGTCTCTTTCTCTTTTAAACCCGAACTCCTTTGTTAGTCTTCATATTACAGTTGACAGCTTGAACAGAGAGTAGAAAACATCACATTATAAAATACATTACATTATATATTCTTCTAATCTCAAATCACATTACATATGCATATGCCCTTCTGTTTCAATTGCCACTAGAAATAAGATAAAAAATATCTCATTCGTCAACCAGGATTTAAGTATTACCAAGTAATTGTAGAACAAGTTAAATTTTTTCAAAAACAATAAAGAATCTAGATCAGCACTAAAATAGAAATATAATGTGAGCCACAAATGGTGCCATATGTAAAATTTCAAATTGTCCAATGGCCATTCTAAAAATGTGAGAAGAAACACTGAAATTGACATTGATAATGTAAATTTTCTTATAAATCCAAAGTATTAGTATTGCAATGCATTAACTATGTAAAACTCATTCACATAGTATTTAACATTCTTTGTTTTTTTTCAAATTGTTTTCAAAGTCCAGCATGCATTTTATATTCATAGTACATCTCAGCTTGAAAGCAGCACATTTCAAATGCTTAATGGCCTCATGTGGCTACTACATAGTACAGTGAGCTCTCATGGGTGTGTAGTAAAGAGAATCTGTCTTAACAGAAAGTAGCTTCTCTTGGACTACTTAGAAATCAGAAATTCTTAATGAAATTCCATAAAGCTCAGTAATTTCTAAAAGCTTAGGCAATTAAGGAAAAATATATTTTTCTTCTTAGGAACTTCCAAGAGCCATTAGAGATGACTCAACCTAGTTAGGGGCATGAAAAGTTCACGATATGCCGTTCCATGCCCGAAGTTTGTAAGTAGATAAAAATAACTCATATTGAAAGGATTTTTAAAAATATTTTAGAGTTCACATATAAATAAAATTATAAAATATTTCTCATTTTGTGACTGATTAAAGTAAAATATTGTGACTGTTAAGTAAAATATTACTTACATAATGTCCTTTAGGTTTCCACCATGTTGTTACAAATGTCATTCTTCTTTTTTAAATGAATAATATTCCATTGTGCATCTATGAAATTAGTTACATACTATATTTTATACTTTTAAAGAAAATTAAAATGACTAAAAGGAATTCTAAAACCTGATAAGGTATTTTATTTATTTTTTCTATGCCATTTTATTTTCAATTGGTGCACTATGATTATACATAATAGTGGATTCATTGTGACATATTCATGCATACACAAAACATAATTTGATCTATTTCATAACTCAGTGTCTGCTTTTTCCCTGTCCTCTTCCCTTTCCCTGATTTCCTTTCTCTACTGCTATCCCTTCTGATTTCATGAGTTTCCGTTTTTTGCTTTTTTTTCTCTAGCTTCCACATATGAGAGAAATATGTATGATCCTTGACTTTTTGAATCTGGCTTATTTCACTTAACACGAAGTTCTCCAGTTTCATCCATTTTCCTGCAAATGACATATTTTTTTTATTTTTCTTATGACTAAGTAATTCTCCATTTTTTATATATAAAACCATTATTTCTTTATCCATTCATCTGTTGACAGGCACCTAGTCTGGTTCCATAACTTAGCTTTGTGAATTGTGTTGCTATCAATATAGATCTGCACATATGCTGTAGTATGGTAGCTTTAATTCTTTTGGGTAAATACTGAAAAGTGACATAGCTGGATCAGAAGGTGTTTCCATTCCTAGTTGTTGCTTTTTTTTTTTAATTTATTCTACTTAGGTATACATGATAGCAGAATGCATTTTGATTCATTGTACACAGACGGAGCACAATTTTTCATTTCTCTGGTTGTACATGATGTAGAATTACATCACATATGCAGTCATACATGAGGCTAGGGCTATGATGTCCATCTTATTTCACCATCTTTACTACACCCCCCCCCTTTGACCAAAGTTCCTCCATTCTTCCGTGACCCCTCCCCCATTATGGATCAGCATCCACTTATTAGAGAGAACATTCGGCATTTGGTTTTTTGGGATTGGCTTACTTTGCTTAGCATGATATTCTCCAACTCCATCCATTTACCTACAAATGCCATATTTTTATTCTCTTTTATTGCTGAGTAATATTCCATTGTGTATACATACCATAGTTTCTTTATCCATTCATCTATTGAAGGGCATCTAGATTGGTTCCACAGTTTAGCTATTGTGAATTGAGCTGCTATAAACATTGAAGTGGTTGCATAACTGTACTATGCTGTTTTTAAGTCTTTTGGGTAAAACCCTCCACCTAATAGAAGATAAAGTAGGCCCAAATCTCACATCAGATTAGGACCTTACTTCCTTAACAAGACTCATATAGCAAGAAATAAAATCAAGAATCTATAAATGAGATGGATTCAAACTAAAAAGCTGCTTCTCAGCAAAAGAAACAATTAATGAAGTGAACAGAGAGCCTACATTCTAGGAACAAATTTTTGCCATACGCACATCAAATAGATCGCTAATCTCCATTCCTAGTCTTTTGAGGACTCTAAACTTATTTCCATAGTAGTTGTAGTAATTTGCAGTCCCACTAACAGTACATGTAAATGTTCCTTCCCCACCTCACATCCTTTCCATCATGCATTACTGGTATTGTTTTCTTAACTTTTTTTTAGTATATTCATTTTTTTAGTTGTAGATGAACTCAGTACCTTTATTTACTGATTTTTATGTGGTGCTGAGGATTGAACCCAGTGCCTTACACCTGCTAGGCAAGTGCCCTACCACTGAGCCACAGCCCTGGCCCCTTGTAATACAATTACTTGTATTCTTAATGATTACAACTGTAACTGGAGAGAGAGGAAATAGTTTTGATTTATATTTTCCTGAAGAAATATATTTCTTGAAATATATTTTCAAGACTAAAGATCTTGAATATATATTTTCTGACCATTTGAATTTGAGAAATGTCTATTTAGTTAATTTGTCCACTTATTGATTTGATTACTTGTTTTTGGTGTTAAGATTTTCAGATTCTTTATATATCAAGATATGTGGATGTCAGTCCTCCATTGGAAGAATAGCTTGAAAAGATCTTCCATTCTGTAGGCTCTCTCTTAATTCACACTCTTGTTTCTTTGCTGTGCAGAAACTTTGAAATTTGATGTTAACCCATTTATTAATTCATGGTATTATTTCCTGACCTTCAGGAGTTCTACTGAAGGAGTCATCATCTTACCTATGTGCTGGAGTGTTAACACTATTTCATTTAGAAGTTACAAAAGTTCTAGTGTAGTTCCTAGGTCTTTGATCTACTGCAAGTTGACTTTTGTGCAAAGTCCAAGATAGGAATCTATCCTTCTACATATACCCTACTAAATATTCTATGTATGGCTGTCCAATTTTTCCAGCACCATTTGTTACAAAAGGCCCTTTTTCTTCAAGGTATGTTTTGGGCATCTTTGTGAAGATTCAGATAACTGGTCTGTATGGGTTTGCCTCTATGTCTTTGATTTGCACAATTGGTCTGTGTGTGTGTTTTTATACCAGCACTCCACTCATTTTCTTATTATCAATCCATAATATAAATTGAAATTGGGTATTGTGATGACTCCAGGAAATGCCCATTTTGCTCAGAATTACTTTGGCTATTTTGAGTATTTTATTCTTTCATGTGAATTTTAGAACTACTTTTTAGTTCTATGAAAAATGTCATTGGTATCTTGATGAGGAGTGCACTGAATCTGTAGATCGCCTTTGATAATATGGCTGTGTATGTGTGTGTGTGTGTGTGTGTGTGTGTGTGTGTGTGTGAAGGTGGAATACTGGGGATGGAATCCTGAGGTGCTCTACCTCTGAGCTAAATTCTTACATTTCCAGTTCTTCTCATATTTTATTTTTAGACAGAGTCTAAGCTGCTGAGGCTGACCCCAAACATGTAAACCTTCTGCTTTATCCTCCCTAGTCATTGGGACTATAGGATTACACCACCATGCCTGAAAATTTGGACATTTTAACAATATAAATTTGGGTATCCACGAGTAGGAGAGGTCTTTCCATCTTCTAGTGTCTTCTATTTCTTTTTTCAGTGTTCTATAATTCTATAATTTTCATTGTAGAGGTCTATCATCTTTCACATCCTTGGTTACATTTATTCCGAGTTTTTTTTGCTTTGTTTTGTTCTTGCTTTTGTTTTTGTTTTTTGGTGGTGTTGGGAATTATACCTAGGGCCTCATGCATGCTAGGCAAGCACTCCACCGCAGATATACCTACCTAGCCTGACATAATTTCCTTCTATCCTGAGTTTCTTCAGTATTTTTAGAATGAATGGATTCTAAATTTTGTTGAAAGCTTTCCTGTTGAAATGATCATGTGATTTTTTTGGACTTGATCTTCATTCTGTTTATGTTGTGAATTACATTTATTGATTTGCATATTTTGAAAACTCCTTTTAACTCTGGAGTGAAACCAGCTTGATCATGACCTACAATGTTCTTAATGTGTTTTTGAATGTGGTTTGCTAAATAAAGACTTTGCTATCTATGTTCATCCAGGATATTTCTGTAGTTTTCTTTCTTTGGTATATCCTTCTCTGCTTTTGGTATCGGTGTGACACTTAGCTCCATGGAGTAAGTTTGAATATGTTACCCTCTCCATTTGATGGGATAATTTAAGGAGCATTGTCTTACTTCTTCTTTAAAGGTCTGGTGAATTTAGCCGAGAATTTATCTAGTTCTGTGATTTTCTTTGCTGAAAGACTTTTTATTACTGTATGAATCTTTTTTTCTTATTATGGGTCTGTTTAGGTCTTTTATATTCTCTTGGTTCAACTTTGGATGGTTGTATGTGTGTAGAAGTTTGTTCATGTCTTCTGTATTTTCCAATTTATTGAAATTTAATTTTCAAAATATTCCCTAATGATCGCTTGGATTTTACTAATGTTTTGGGGGATATCTCCTTTTTCATGTCTAAGTTTATTAATTTGGGTCTTCTCTCTCTCTTCCCGTTAGTCTGGCTATGTTTTTAAAGTTTATTTACCTTTTCAAAGAAGTAAATTTATGTTACATCCATACTTTGTATTATTTATTAGTGTTTTGTTAATTTTGGCTCTGATCTCTATTATTTTTATCTATACTGTATTTTGAATTGTTCTTGTATTTCTAGGACATTGAGATGCATTATTAGGTTGTTCATTTGGGATATTTCTCTGATTTTTAAAAATAGAAATACAGTCTTGTGTTTATTTCCATAGAAATACTTCATGAACCTAAAACTGTCAAAATAACTGTGAACTTGATCATGTATGTTTCCAGGTGCATAGGACATGATGGCCTCCAGCAGAAGTATGTCAGGCCAGCAGTAGTGGTGCTTGGTGGTGCAAGGTGACCATCCCCAGGTGGAGCACATGTACTGGTGGGCCTTCATCTGGGCAGGATCAGTGGTACTTGACACCTGTTGGTTCAGACCAACAAGCTATCTCTGTGTAACATGTAGTGCTACAGAGAGGTAAGGAGCCTCTACTAACTGCTGGGGATCCCATAGCTTCTTCCTGCAGCTGAGTTCTTTTGTCAGTGGATTCACCTCTGCATTCATTTGGCAGTGTGTCTATAATATTCATGGCTATGAATTGCCTCTGTGGGGCCATGTTGCATTGTTGGAGTACATAGGGACTTCTGCTGGCTGTTTGGGCTACAGCTGTTGTGTCCAGCAGCTGGGCACTTATCAGTTACTACATTCTCTGAGATTAAATTTCTCTCTTTTCTGCTCCACCCCATTCCCCTTATTGGCAGTGAAGGATGAGAGATTTTGCAACCTTCAGCTAGCAGTGATTATTGGAACAGCCTATTTCAAAGGCATTCTCTATGATATTTGCTAATGTCTACAGATTAGATGAAGCTGTATAGATTTAATTCCTTCTAGAGAGGTTGGCTGAGTTTTAGTCTCTATAAGATGGCAGCCTGTTATACTTTTCCACCACCAATTTGAGATAAGCTGTGCACTTCTCACTCACTAAGCAACTTTTCAGGTCCTACTCCCACTTAACTTGGTCTGAATTTCTTTTCTACCATTTCCCTGAAGTAGGCTTTTCAACTTTCTCTTTCCCTCTTTTTCCTTTTGTTATCTCCTCCCTCTTTCTACTCTAGTTAGGATTTGGGGTTAAAAAATTATTTCCTGTTTTCTGTTCCAATAACCAGAATTTCTGACTTCTTCCAAGTCTCTGATTATCCAATGGTTGGATCTTAGTGCATTCACTCTGTCATCCACCTCTTTGATCAGTTATTCTCCATTGCTTCAATTCTTGACTGTGGAGCTGATATTTGCTGCCTGGTTCCACTCTGCCATTTTCAATCACCCTGACAATGTATTTTATATTTTCCTTATGTTCAAAGTTTATCCATTCTGCCTACAATTTCTACTCATTTTAAAGGATAAAATATCTTCAAAAGCAGAAATGAAATAATCATTTCATGATTTAATGCACACATTCTCCCATTCTTCAAATTGTGCCATGAGATAATAATGTTAACATCACAGGAGAAGAAATTAATAAGCTATTCCATGAAATGAAAGACAGGGTATACATACATATGGTTAGCAAAATACTCTCTCCATGGTGAAAAGAAATGTATTGAAATGTATAAAACAGCTATTTAAAAATCTGACCCTTTCAGCATTCCACTTTATCATACTTCAAAAAGTATGATTATGTTCAAGTGATTTTTATGTGCTTGCTTTGATGTGGTCTGAATGTTAGAAAAGTGGACATAATAGCATGTAAATATTAAACTTCCAAGTTAAAAATTTTAAGTACAAATGCCTACTTTTTTGTTGAATCAACATGAAAAAATTCTATTTGTGGAAATTGGTTCTTTTATTGTTTCTAATAATGCAACATTATAGCAAAACATGTTAAGGAAAACAGCAGTCAGGAAGGAAGGACATTGATGGCTAATGGAGGAAGTTAAGTCTTAAAAATAGAAATAAATTGAGTGAACCCTTTACTATTTATTTCATGTTAAGTGTTAAATATATGTCATGTTTAAGGCAACATGGACTGCATTGTATTTTGGTAAACTAGACTGTAAGAAATGTGAAAGTCACTTTAGTCCTGTGATAACAACCAAGTAACAAGACATCTCAGGGCACTTCACTTAGCTGCCACAGAGAAACTGCTACTGATGGCCAAAATGAAAACTTCCTGACAGCAATGTCACATTAATACAGACCAAGCGCAGCAGCATAGCAATGAAGCCAAGGAAGAGAAAGAACAGTGAACATTTTTGACAACTCTTGTCTGGGTATTTAGTATAATCCAGACAATGGCCGGAAAACACTTGCCATTCAAGTGATTTATAGAAGATCTGAGCAAAGATTATGGCTAAAAGCGTATGTAATCATCTTTCTAAATATATATTTAAGTAAGTTCTAAAATAACAAAACCCAAAGGGGATAATGAGTAAAATGGAAACCAGTAGAATTAAAACATATCTATAAAAGGGAATTGATGACATTAGCTATCCTATCACCTAACCTTATCTTGCCTGTCACTTTTAATTGGGATTATTTCTCTACTGTGACATATTAGAGCCTGAGGATGAATATATCAGGTATTCTGAGAACTTCATTTTTCTTAATTGAGCCTAAGAACTGGGAATCTGAATAAGACAAAACTTTTAAGAATATTAACTAGCAGAAGCAGAGATGGATAAATTTGTTATGTTTGCAATCTTCTATGAAAGTGCTAATCAGTGCTTCTCAAAATTTAATATATACACAGATCACCTTGGGAACTTTTTAGAATGCAGATGGTAATTTGGCAGGTCTCAGGTGGGCCCTCTTTTTTCTTCAATAAGAAAACTTAAATAAGCTTAAACAGGAAAAAGAGGATATATTAGCTCACTAACTAGCAACTTCAAGGGTAAATAGTCCTTTTTCCCTCACCTTGTGCTTGGGTACATCTTTCACCTGCTTACCTGTACACTTTACCCTGAAAAGCATCAAATTGTCTAGGTTTACCAATAAGATTCCTCATTCTCTGGATTCTGATTGGATTAGACATAAGCATAGGACACAAACCAGGCAAATCAGAAACCTTTTTGAATCCTTGCTGAAACTTTTGGGGAAAACATACATCTTTCACTAAGATTTCCAGCTTGAAATTCAAATGATCTGGTGGTGACTCTCCCATCAGCAAAAACCCTACTGAGAATAAAGCCAATGTAGAGTTGAGAAATGAAGAAAGATAATGATTTCTAATCATATGGCTTTTAATGCTCAATCCAGCCATATCTGATGTCTATTTGTCCCTGAAGTTTCCAGTTAGTGAGTTAATATATCTTCTTTTTCCTGTTAAAGCTTATTTAAGTTTTCTTGTTGAAGATAAAAGAGGGCCCACCTGAGACCTGCCAAATTACAAGGACAATGGAAAGGGAAGAAAATTCAGGTTGGGCAGCCTGTCTAGTATAGCCTGTTTCTCAAATGATATTCAAAGGGACAGCATTAACAATAACTGGGAGCTCAGCAGAAAGAAAGAATTTCAGGGCCCTACTAAATGATTGATAGTATACAGGTGCATGTGTGTATAGATATATGCAAACACTATATCATTTTATATAAGGGACTCAAGTATCCATGGATTTCAGTATCCTCGCAGGGTCTTGGAAACATGCCCCCATGGTTACCTTGGGATGATTCTATTTTCATTTCACTTATTTAATACAAAAGAAAAGGAACAATAATCTATCTTACAATCAGAATTTTTTGAAGACAATATATTAGCAGGTGTCATTTAGAGATAGTATTGTTTTCATTCAGCATTTATATTGCTCTTCATATTTATATTTTTCTATATTTGTTTTACTCTCCATAAGTTAATGCTCATTTTAGCAGACAAGGTAATAATTTCAAAAGACGTCTTTCTAAAAGCGAAGTAGTTCCAAACTCAATTAGTGCCTAAGATGCCCAGCTAAGAATTAAATTATGCTTACATCATTTGGTATGAAAGCCTGATTTCTTCCAAAAGTATCTTATTTTTTTAAATAAATTTTTATTCCCATGCTTGGTATTGTTCTACTGCAAAACAATTATTAGATGTGTTAGTCAGCTTTCCATCTCTTTGACAAAAAAAGTTTCCAAGGGCACATTACCAAGAACCTACTTCCTTTAATTAGGTTCCCCCTCCTGTAGTGTCCACCACCTACCAATAGTCCATTTAGCTATGAATCCATCAATGGATTAATCTAACGATAAGGTCAGAGCCCTCATAATCCAATCACAAAAGCTTCACCTCTGAATATTGCTGCATTGGGCGCCAAGTTTAAACCTTTGGGGTACATTTCAAATTCAAGTATAGCATTAGTATTATATTGTTATTCTTGAAATTAAATTTACAATATTCAGTAATAACTGGTGCACCAAAGATGTGCAATAGGAAAAAGATAAATGGAAAATTCTTTTATGAGTTTTAATACTCATCATGATCAGGTTCCCAAGGTTAACACAAACCTTTAAAATATGTTTCTATGAAAGGCACAACTTAGAGAAACTTGGTCAGTATAAACATCTGTGGAATCACAGACCATCAAATGAAGTGTAAAAGCCATTGACCCTTCTAGTTTTCCTCTTCTAGCCTCTCAGTGCCTCTGTATTTCTGAGTAATATTCAATGTTATCACGTTTATCTTATACTTCCACCCTATTTCACTATTCCACTTACACAATGCCCAGTATTTCAAGCCCTTTCTTCACTCTTTTAAATTTTTCATAGAGGTGCTATACATTAACCCATTTATTACTACTACATACCCATATCTCTTTTATTCTTAGAATAATGATTTCTCTATAGTTTTTGACTTTTACTCTTACTAAGGTCCCTGCTATAAATATTTCTTCAGTGTACTGTCTGATGCCTAAAAATTAAATAGCACTATTTCTTCTTTGCTCAGAATTAATTTTGTTAAAAATCTTTATTATTGATTTCAAATGGTAGATTTACCTTTAAAAAATCATATTTTAATGTAACATTTATTTTAAAAATACCTTAAAATTACCAATTGTAGTTTTAGGTACTACAACACATTTGCTGCAAAACCAAAAATCTTTAAGCAGAGAAAGCCAAATAGCACTAACTTGTGATTCTTCAAAGATAGACTCATTTGTTTGTGCTTTTTCCCATGAATGTTTAACATCTATCATGGTGCCTAATACCCAACAGGTGATTAGTAAATTATTAATAATTACATGCATTTGTAGTGGTTCTTTCATTGTTTTATCCAAGCACTGGATTTAGAGTCACTTGAATGTGGCTTCTGGCAGTCCATTAGTTTGACAATTACATCAATCATTCTTCATTTTCCTTTATAAAATAATCTATTAAGCATCCATTCACCCTTAAATCTCCTTGTCACAGCTATTGAATCTTTCAGTCTCATCTCTGAAGCAAAAGTTGCTACTTTACCAGTGACTTTATTATCAGATTTAAATTGGTTATTTATTAATGTGTCCTCAATGGAGTACTGGTCATAAAATGAGGTGGAAGAGGAAGAATGATAATCTTACTTGCCTGGATAGAATTTCCTCATATCTTGTTTTATTTAAGCTAATGTACATACTAAGAACTGACAATGATTTAATTAAGTTTATGCAAAGGCTAAGGCTAAGATTCAAGTCACCTTAGGGGGGAATAAAACAGTTTTATTGACAAATCATATTCTGTAAACATGGAAAATTGTTGAAACAGTAACATCTCTTTCTCTTTCTCAGGACCAGTATAGCATCTCTGCCTTCTTTTCTGAGTTCTCCTTCCTCTATCAGCCAGTTAATTATGCTAATTATCCTTCTTTCATTTTATATAGTCCAATACCTGCTTTTTCAGTCACTGAATGATGACAAATTCCAACATATTACCTTAAAAATATTTCTATGAAAGGCACAATTTAGGGAAACTTTGTCAACACAAAGGTCTATGGAATCATAGGACCATCAAATAAAGTGTAAAAGCCAATGAATTTTCGCGCTTTCCTCTTCTGAACTCTTATTGCCTCTGGGCAAGGGAGTAATCTGACTAATCCAATTTATCTTTGTCCATGAGATTTTATATGTGGGTTGTAAGTTACTAACCAATGATATTTCAATACCCCCACATACCTTCAGTTTAAGCCCTGATGGTAAATAATACATAGTATGGTAATTTAATTAGCAGGAACTATTTGAAGAAATTTACTCAAAGTTGAATGTGACTCAGAAAAGGTATACACCATGAACTTAATGAAATAATTATACACCTATTAATGACTATTGGGGATTTTTTTCAATACAATGGAACTAAATAGCTTTTTTTTTTTTTCTCTTGGTACTGGGGATTAAACTCCAGGGCTCTTTACCACTAAATTGCATCTCCAGCCCTTTTTATTTTGAGAAAGGGTCTCATGAAGTTGTGTAGTGCCTCACTACATTGTTGAGGCTGGCCCCAAATGTGCAATTGTGCTGCCTTGGGCTCCCAAATTACTGGGATTACAGGAGAGAGCCACCAGACCCAGCCTGCAAAGATATCTTTGTATTCCAAGAGTACACAAGTATTGATACTTGAGGCTTACTAGTGTTCTAAAACCAGCAAAAATCATTTGCTACCCTGCCACTTGTGTAGGCTTCTGGGTGCAAGTGAGGGAGCAGTAATTAGTGGGAGAAACTTGAAGGACCTGATCTATAACCACTTGATGCAGCTGCCGTGATAGTTCTAACTCCATGGAACCTAGAATCTCCTCAGGGACTGTACCATCATCACAAGTTTTCTTAAATGCTTTCTTGACATAATTACACTTTTCTAAGATTTGGAAGCTTATCCTCAAATGCTTTTTGTCAGATCACCTATAAAGAAGAAGGAACTCTTTAGTATTTAGGATATAATTTGCTAAATTAAAAAATTATGTTTGAATTTTGAACTTTTCAAGTGTAATTAAGAGAATATAAATAATGGCCCTTAGCTGAGTTGTTCATTGCTATGAAACACTAACAAAAAAATTTTAAAACATTGTCTTATCACTGCTAAGATTGCCAGTTTCATATAGAGATGAAACTTGCACCATTTTCCCTGTATGGATATTCCTTTAGTTGATGAAAAAGTACCAAAGGAAGTTTTCAGTTTTGCCATCCATTATACCTTATCTTTGTCAAGTGATTGTATATGCTTACAGATTTAATAATCATGGTTTTTATTTATGATTTAGGAAATACTAAAAGGTAAAGTTTTTTTAAAATGGTTAGTAGAGTATTGAGACTTTCTTGAAAACCTTCTGACCCTTTCTTCTAAATCATATTTGATACATTTTTCCCTGTGCTTTCATTACTTTCTAATTTGTCGATGCCAAGTTCTTACGCTATTTAGTTGGATTTGATTTCATTGTAGGAATGAAAACAATGTTTGATTATTATATTTTTAGTATTTAAGGTTTTTAACATATATGATTAAAATGAATATTTAATGAAAATACTTTCTCTTTAAGAACAATATTTATATATATATATTAATTACATTCAGAACATTGGATTCCATTGTCAGGAAGAACCACTATTTGCATGATGACTTTATTATGCACTAAACATTATTCACATTATTCAAGTTTTTGCTGCTCTCTGGTTTTATCAGCTTTAATAGCCTTTTCCTGTCCTGGATAGGAATTTATCCAATTGTACAGACACAGAATATGCTTCAGCTCATTAAAAGGAAGAATCACTTACTCCAGCAAATTTTAATGTGTTTTCTACTCCTCTTGCAAGTACAGCTAATTTTGTTCTCTATATGAGAAAAATTTTATTATTATTATAATTATGAAACTCTCCAGTTACACAAAACAGAATATCATCTTTTCTCCTTTCCCTTTAAATAGTGAAATTACTGAGCACTGGATTACTTTGAGAAATTGTGTGCTGTGTGTAAGAGAATGGGAGGAACTTTTTAAGCTCTTTAAAAAAAACATAAAAACTTGAAAATTAAAATGGACCCTACCACTTCTTCTAAAATCAAAGTATCAGTCTCTTAAAAATCATATTTTGTGAAAAGGAGGTCATATTGTAATCACACCAGTTATCCATTTCTTCTTTTGATATTCAAGGTTGTATTTTGAAATAAAAACAATAATAATTTGAAATTTATGTTAAGGCATTAGTAGTAATTATTACTTAGAACTAAGAAAATAGGAAAAGTAATATGTAAGTTTGATATTGACGTTTGAGTAGGATTTCAGCTATTGGAAATAAAAAAAAATGAAACAGTTTAGGGAAAAGAACTGATTAAGGAATTTCTGTGTACTGCCTACCTATTCTGCTCAGGACCCTGCTCTTTGTATTTAAGTAATTTTGTGAAATATAATGTTGAAACAAACTTACTTATATATGAGAAAACCAATACAAGAGAAGTTACATGGCAATCCAGAATAAATTAACTACTTGAATTAAAAGTGCTAGAAAGTTAGGTTTGATCTAGGTCTTCTGACATCAGAGTTAATACTATTTGAAATACTTTCTTCTTATCCAAATGGAATATAGATATCATTGTTTATAATTTTTTTCTGAAGATTAAATTCAGGGACACTTTACCACTGAGAAACATCCCCAGCCCTTTTAATTTTTATTTTTAGACAGGACCTTATGAAATTGCTAAGACTGACCTCAGGCTTATGATCCTCCTGTCTTAGCTTCCAAAGTCATGGAAATTACAGGCATTTGCCACCATGTCCCATTGGTAAATTTTTTTGAATGAGAATTTTATTTTATTTTTCTCCTTTTTCCCATATTTTTAGAAGGTGCATTATAATTGCACATAATGGTGGGATTCATTGTTATATATTTGTCCACAATGTAACAATATAATTTGACCAATGTCTTTTCCCCAGTATTTCACCTTTCCATTTCTTCGTCCCTCCCCTGGGGACGAAGAAATATAATCAAATATGTAATGATTTTATGATGATACAAAGAAAATTTTTGATAATTAATACTTAATCGTTTCTATAGATATTTTCTATTTATTGGGTTACTGATTTTCTAGTAGTATTACTAAGATCATTTTTAAAACAAATTTCTTACATAATAGCATATCAATTCTTTTATCAATATAGTACATACCACATATAGAATTTCCTTCATACCATAACTATCATGTTTTTTCAAGAAAGTCCAAGAAAAGGGTTTCTCTCACTGAAAACAAAACAAAACAAAACAGAAAGTCACACAGATTTTCAAAATGATACCAACTGATATCATCAGAATATTATTGGACTTTTTGCAGTCTCAGCAGGAAACTCAAAATTCCCTAATTATCTAATGTGACTATATGTCTATGAGGCAACTGTCTTGGATTCCTGACTACAGTTATATTCCTGGAAATATGTAAGAGGATATATTGTCTTTTGCAGATAGTTGGTTTAAAGACAGAGCCAGGCATAGTGGCACATGCCTGTAATCTCAGCAACTAGGGAAGCTGAAGCAGGATTGTAAATTCAAGGTCAACCTCAGAACCCTAGTAAGACCATGTCTCAAAATAGAAAATAAAAAGCTCTGGTGATATAGATAAGCAGTAAAGTGACCCTGGGTTCAATTTTAGTACCACAAACACACACACATACAAACACACACAAACACACATACATATAAACAAACAGTTTGAGCTTGACCACGTATTATGATTTATATAGAGCAAACTCCAGTATTCTTACCTTTCCTAATAGGGGAGTACAGGATGCTTGTTTTGGCCGTTTTTTATCCTTGTAGTAGCAGACTTATCTAGCCTTTCTCTTACTTTCAGAATTCATTAAATGAAAAATAAACTATCAGTATCTATGTTCACTATGTCTGTGTTCAAAATACATACTCCAAAGTGTCTATTAAGCTCTTTCCAGAACTATTTTCCAATTAATAAATTCCCTAATCATTTTCCTTTCCTCTGTTTTCCCCTATTTTCATAAATACAGTAATTGCAGTTGTTTTAAAGTCATAGCTTGTAAACTCCAATATCTGGATTATCTATTAATCTTTCTCAGTTGTCTATATATTTCCCTGGAGAAGTAACATCTGGAACCTCTAGAACAGATGAATAGAAAACTGTCTTGAACGAAAAGTTACCAGACTTTTCAAGAAACAGGAAAATGAGACCCAAATGAAGGGAAACTAAAAATTTTGTACATGTTTAGATAAATAAACAAATTATAGAAAGTCACAATAGTTTGACTTAAAAACTTTCAACTTTAAAATAATGTGACAGTAATATGCATTCCACAGAAACTGTAATTCAGATTCTAAGATTAGCCCCAGCTAGTGGCATGCTATACAGTACTCTCATATAAAACTGTGTATTACACAGTGTACAGTAGCATACCCCCACCCAGGAATTAATTCTCATCAACGTTTCAAACATTCCTGGGGTCCAGTGTGCTTTCAGCTGTGTATGTTAATGGTGACTCCCACTCAACCACTGTTTTTCACTTTCAGTATAGTATTAAATTACATGAGATATTCAATACTTTTTGATAAAACAGGTTCTGTATTAGAGGATTTTGTCTCACTATAGGCTAACAAGTAAGTGTGCTGTGCACATTTAAGTTGGGTTAGGTAAAACTATTGGTAGATTAGATATACTAAATGAATTTTTGACCTATGATATTTTCAATTTATAATAAGCTTATTGAAAGTGAAATCCATCATAAGTATAGGGTGTATATGTATCACACACACACACACACACACACACACACACAGTTTTTTAAGATTTAAAAGCCTGGAAAAGAACCTACAATTCTGCAGCAGCTCATCTTCTGAAAATATTACATGAATTAACAGTGAATCTGAGATTGATTTGTTTTTTCTCTCAGAGTCTCTAATTTTATTCTCCATATGTGTAATCACTTGTCCTCCCATAAACTCCAAAATGCCAACATCATTACTCAGATTGATTGTTAATTCATTCAGACTACAGGCATTTACTAAGTATCTGCTAAGAACAAGGCACTATGTTATGTGCCACCTATAAAATGGTGATCATAAGCATTACTAAATTCAATATAGTGCAGTTAGTGCCATAATGAGAAAAGTAGAGGGTGTGACTTAATGAGAAGGCACCTAAACATGTTTTAGTAGATCAAGAAAAGCTTTGAGGGAAAATGGTGACTCAACTGAAAAGCAAATGAGTAGAAGCTGGCCACACTGAGGTTTAAAGGATGAATATTCCATTAAGAAAGTTCTGTGGCTTAAAAAAAGATTTTGGCTGAGTAGATTCCTGGCTTCAGTGAGAAACAGAAAGCAATTCAATCTCTCTGAAGCAAAGAAAATGGAAAAAACTAAGCTGAGACATTGCATGGAATAAGGGATGACAGGTTAAAATTTATTTGGATTATTAAGAGCCTTGTAAATTCCCAGTTGTGCTTTTATGCTGTCTTTTCGATGTTTATAGATTAATTTAATCTACTTGGAATTGCTCCTTGTTTTTGAGCTCTTATTAACCACTAGACTTACAAATAATTTCTGCATACATATCCTTTAATGAAGAAACTTAAGATCAGATAAATCTAAAAAGTTATTTCTATGTCCAGTATAATTCAAAACATTCCTTAGATTATTGTTCCTTTCTTTTAGAATCCTCAGTGATTGGGCTATTCATATAACTCTATAGGTAATAAACATAAAAACCTCAGGAAGATATAACCAGAATTTTCGAGTTGGAAATAAATTATGTACACTCTGGGAAATTTTGTATTTAAGAACTAAATTTTAGCATAAATTATTTAGTGTGCAAATGAAGTGCTAATAGTTGTACAATTCCAAAAGAGACCATGTAGAACAGATTGTAGGTCAAACCAGTGTCTTCTTACAATAGTGTCTATTTACACTTCACAGTTGGTACACTATAATAAACAGAATGTACCACAAGATAAAGTTAACCAAAGGCTTAGCTCAAAATTTTAAATTTTAAATAATGTTTTTATATCATATAATGAGAAGGCCTAAGATAGCACAGGTTTATGGAAGACTATTCAAAATTCAAAAAGGGGGCTGGGGTTATGGCGCAGTGGTAGCGTGCTCGCCTGGCACACGTGAGGCACTGGGTTCGATCCTCAGCACCACATAAAAATAAAAATAATGGGGATGTTCTGTCTGCCTACAACTAAAAAAAAATAAATATTTAAAAAAAAAAAAAAAAGTTAACCAGGAAACTTAAATATTCTCTGTTACTCTCTGCCATCCTCAGCACACTGTAATGGACCTCTTTCTGACTCTCCTACTGTCACACAATGGTTGCTGAAGCTTCACACATCACAGAAAGACATAATAATATCCAGTTGGAAAAGAAACGCAGCCTCTTCCAATTTAGTTTTACTAAAATCAAAGAAGCTCCAGAGCTCAGAGCTGGCATTCCTTCACATTCCATTGAACAAAATCATCTTCAATTAATCATCTAATGGAAATCTGTGATTTCCATAATTCATTTACTTTAAAGTAAATTTACTCCAAAATTAGGACAGGGTTATTGTCTTTTTGGAGTAGATAATTGAAACAAATTAGATTCTGTTAATAAGGAAGAAAGAAAGAAAAAATGGCTGTTGGATAGAACTATGTTAACTTCCATATGACTGGAGAAACAGCAAGCACCAAAACTGTAGCTAGTATTAACTGTCTATCAGGATTTTCTTTTACGTTTTTTTTACATTTTTAAAGCTAGTATTAGTTTCTATTCTCTTTCATTTTTATATTTCATTTATGTTCTGACATAATTGGAGCTACTTATAGTAGATAATTTTGTATGTATCGTAATATCACTATTACTAGTTAGATTCTTGGTGTGCTTGTCAATAGATACACAGTTTTCAATAATAATAATGCAGAATAATACCTTCTACCAAGACTTACTGATAATATCACACTTTGAAGTTGCTTGATAAAGCATGAAAATTTTCAAATTGAAGAGTGATTGGGTATAAAGGGTAATCTGTTAACTGCCAAACAAAAACCTAGTGCATGGTAGTTGCTCAGTGATTGGCAAGACAGTATATGCCCTACTGTTGGAATAAAGGTGGAGACCTGATTTTGTTTATTCCAAAAGTCTAAATGGTCATGTATTTAAAACAAATTGGCAGGCACAGCTCACATCTCCTAAATTTTCTTAATAAAGTGTAATCATTTTCTTTCTTTCTTCCTTCCTTCCTTTCTTTCCTTCTTTCTTTATATTTTGGTAATGGGGATTGAACTCAAGGGCACTCAACCACTGAGCCACATTCCCAGCTCTATTTTGTTTTTTTATGTAGAGACAGGGTCTCACTGAGTTGCTTAGCACCTCCTCGTTGCTGAAGCTGGCTTTGAACTCATGATTCTCCTGTGTCAGCCTCCCAAAGTGCTGGGATTACAGGCATGAACCACTGCATCTGGCTTTATTACTTTATTTGGGGGGGTACCAAGGATCGAACTCAGGGGCAATAAACCACTGAGCCACATCTACAGCCCTATTTTTATTTTGTTTAGAGATAGTGCCTCACTGAATTGCTTAGTACCTCACTGTTGTTGAGGCTGGCTTTGAACTCACGATCCTCCTGCTCTAGTCTCCAGAGCTGCTAGGATTACAGGTATGCACCACTGCGCCTTGCTCATTTTATTACATTTGACAGGGGGTTAATCTGTCCTGACTAAATGTTGTATGGATTCATATTTTTTTTCTGTTCAATTTTAGTAATCAATAATATAATTCCTGAGGTTATAAAACACAGGAAAATGAAAAGCCCTAAAATAAAATTGGTAGGAAAATATTTTTGGCAAAGTGGGTGTTTAGTAGGTCAGATATCTATGTTGCTAAGTACTGTTTGTGACATAACAAAGGAATGATGTTACAAACAATGACATAACCCTTGTCACTCCAGGTTTTTCTCCAAGACCAAAGCAATAATAGCAAATTAGGTTGTAGCACTATATAGAACTTAATGCATTTACATATGATTTCATAAATTTCATGAATCAGAAACTATTTTAATCTCTCTATATATACATATTTATAAACTTGTGTACACATATTTAATAATGGTTATTTATTTTTCTTAATTTTTTTTATTTTTTGGTGCCAGGGATTGAACTCAGGGGCACTCGACCACTGAGCCACATTCCCAGCCCTATTTTGTGTTTTATGTAGAGACAGGGTCTCACTGAGTTGATTAGCACCTCGGCATTGCTGAGGCTGGCTTTGAACTTGCAATTCTCCTGTCTCAGCCTCCCAAAGTGCTGGGATTACAGGCGTGCGCCACTGCACCCAGCTTAGTAATGGTTATTTACGATAGAGAATTTTCAGAATTTTCAGGTATCCTGAAGTATGTATTTCTATGCATTTTAAATTATTTGTCTTTATTAGTACAGCTATAAGAATACTTAATTTATTTCCAGAAATAGGCGATTGCTGTTTTGTTTTCATAAATCACAGAAAACAAGATTCCTGGATCAAAGACAAAGACCACTAAATTCATGGCAAAACAAGCAGTCTGAGCATCAGCATATTTGAGTAGGTTCCTCTTACCAATAAGTAACATAAGAGGGAATGTAAAGACTCAGAGAGAAACTTTCAATAAGTTACATTAAAGAAATGAAAGATGTAGCAAACCTGCTCTTTATCTTGATGGGAGCATTACCTCATCCCTCAGGCTGCTCATTGCAGAAACAGCTCTGAGAAATGGTTCAAGAAAAGAGCCATTAAGTCCTTGAATTCTTGGTTCTCTGTGAGGATTATCAAGGTTCCTATCAGGTCCATTCCCCCTGACATCAAAAATGTGAATGACTTGAAAGTCTAGTGTGCATTTTGGAGTTGAGCTGGCACTGCCGGGTTGTGTCTTAACTTTTTAAAATATTTTCATCTATAATTCCACATATAGAGCTTCCTCATCATTTAAGCTTTTATATTACTAAAGAAAAAGTATGAAAGTATGTCATTATAAATATTAATTTTAGAGGATATAAATATTTTAAGTTATTAATTATAAGGGAATGATTATATTATGTTTCTAGCTTAATTTTCCCTCCAAAAATGAGTATCATTCCAACTGGATAATATAAATCTATTTGGAATATATTTTCTATTGGTAAATAGAACTTTATAAAATAAACATTTTATTTCATAATTAAAGGAATACATCAATGTGAAATACATCACAATTGGACTGGAGACATTAACGTTTAATGTCTAATGTCAACATCAATGTTCAACAGATAATTTGAGTCCATTGAAGTGACAGCTGGTTTCTTACTGAGAATAAAGGTAACAGCTGTTATGCCACTGGGATCAATAATTTCCATAGAAGACGGCTAAGATGCCAATCTACAATTTGATGACTTTAGAGCAAAATAGTGCTTTTGTTTTTCTCACATTTTGAAATGGATAGTTTATAAAAACTAGTTTTGTATTGATTTTGTTACATAAGAAAGTTATCACCCACATCCAAGTGGTAGAAAGCTCAGGTTTCACAGTTAAAAATAATCTTTTTTCTAATTAATACTAGACTATTTCTTCCATTTAAATAAACTATTTAACCCACTACTTAACTATGTTTTCCTCAGGGTTTTCTGGATGCTGATGTTACTTATAATGATGCAACTCTGCAATAAACTTTGTAATGAAGTTCAATAAAGTTGTGAATGAATACACAATAATAACCATACATCAGTGATGCCTATACAAACTCATTGTGGTAATCAAAACACCAGTGGGCTATCTTTCACCATGACCTCCTGCAGTTAACATCATTATGGAATGTCTGTTTTTATACAGCCATTGAGAAAGCAAATCAAGTTGCCGTTTTCTCTCATTTTCTATTATCAGAGCAATCTACATTTACACGAAGTACAATTTTTTAAACTCCAGCTTAAAATAAGCAGAGATTGAATAACAAAAACACTAATACTAAGTAGTCCTACTGGTAAATAATAATTACAATGTTTTTGAATATCTCTGAATCTAAATAATAGGCAACATTTCAGTAGGCATGCTTTGAGACTTTGTCACAAAATCTCTCCATCCCATTAGGAATGTTTTGGTTCTCTTAAAACTAACCAAAAAAAGGAGTATTTTTAAAATATATTTTATATATCTTTTAAAATAATGAACTATCTCCATTTAATATAACATTTTGAATAGTAATACATTTCAAAAGAATATTATGATTTATATTATAAAACATCTAAACTAAGCTAAGATTAAAAAAAATACAAGATTCCAACATATGGTACCCAGGCCAAGAGCATCACTATCATTTAGCAACTTGTTAAAAATGAAAATGATCAGGGGGCTGGGATTATGGCGCAGTGGTAGCGTGCTCGCCTAGCGCGCATAAGGCACTGGGTTCGATCCTCAGCACCACATAAAAATAAAATAAAAGATATTCTGTCACCTACAACTAAAAAATAAATATTTAAAAAAAAAATGAAAATGATCAGGCTTCACTTCTGACCAATTAAATAAGAAACCTCCGGGTTAATGTTAAGGCTTATGTTTTTTAAAATATTTTTTATTTATTCTAATTAGTTATACATGACAGTAGAATGCATTTTGATACATCATACATAAATGGAGTATAACTTTTCATTCTTCTGGTTGTACATGATGTAGAGTTACTTAGGTTGTGCAATCATACAGCACATAGGGTAATAATGTCTGATTAATTCTACTATCATTCTTTCCCCCATACTCTCTTCCCTCCCTTCACTCCCCTCTATCTACTCCAAAATACCTCTATTCTTTCTCCTTGCTCCATTGTGAATTAGCATCCACATATCAGAACAAACATTTGGCCTTTGGTTCTTTGGGATTGGCTTATTTCACTTAGCATATTATTCTCCATTTTAAGGCTTACATTTTAATAAGGCTTTATTCTCATGCAAACTAAAATTTTAGGACCTCTGGTTTAGAGGTATGCTCTCTACTCACTGCAGTTAGCTTTAAAAATGTAATGTGGTAGTACACCAATATTTGACAGTCCATGCATGTTCCCAAAGTTTCTCCATAGGTCACCCTCAAGGAATCTGAGAGATGAGGTCATTTTCGCATATCTCACATTGGAGATCATCAGGAGATGATAAAATCCCAATCCTTCTCCACCTGCAATTCCACCAGGGAAGTAAGCAGTAATTGAGGGATCCATCAAACCTAGATATTTTCCATTTCATTGTTTTAGATTCTATTTTGTATTATAGTTCATGATTTTGCTTCTCATTGATGGTTTTATTTTTTGTAATTAGTACTAAAAATCCTCTGGAAAGTTATCTTTTGCAGGCTTGGAGTAGAGACCCCTCAAAGTAGAATGTGTGCCAGGCTAACAGGCCCCAAGAGGAAAGCAGATCTGGCTGAGTGCCTGGGATGGGTAGGGACCCACCAGACATTCTACATTATAGTAGAACACCTACCCTGGTTACCACTATAATCAAACCAAATTCCACTACTTAGAAATTCACATCTACTGCATTAGTCATTCTCCTACTCTGAAACAAATGTGTGGAGTGGAGCAAATTGTGAAGCTAAATTCTTCATTGGAAAGTCCTAAACATTACCAATCCAGATTGAGGAAAGACAAGCCAAAAGAAGATAATTTCTAACAATTCTTATAACCTTGAGCAAAGTAATGCAGTGACATAAAAATAAGCCCAAGTTTAAAACCAAGTGGTTTTGTTTTGTGTTAGATTATATAATGCAATCATTGGGTGATTTTTCTGTTTTATACTCTTTTAATTATTTTATTAGTAAAAATAGGATAATAACTCAACAAGACTCAAGCGTGACAGAATATGAAGAGCTTCGAACAATATCTGAGAAGTAGTAAGTGTTCACAAAAATAACTTTAGAGTCATACCATCTCCCAAGTATTTGTGTCAGTTAGTTATTTCTACTAAATAACAAAATCTACGAGCTCACATGTTGATGGGTCACCTCTGTAGTTCTACAGTGGAGTAACCATCCTCAGAAGACATCACTCATGCCTCTGTGGCCAGCTGTTGACCATCTGGTGGCAGGCTGTCTGCTCATGTCTGGGCTCTGTCCCATACCTAAAGTGTCAGCTGGTATGTCTGCTGTCTGCTGCTCATAGTCTGTCATCCTCTAGAAGGCTAGCCTCTGCTTGTTCATTCATGTGGCAGCTGTCAAAGTTCTAAAAGAAAAGAAAATATGGAAAGCTTCTTGATGTCTTGGCTCAAAGTGGGCATAGCATTGCTTTCCCCATAGTTTATTGCTAAAAGCAAGCTACATGGAAGCCTGGAATCAAGGTCTAGAACAATAGACTCCAAGATGGACACAATAGTGCACAATGGTACACTCCTATAATGCCAGTTGCTTGGGAGGCTGAGGCAGAAAGATTGAAAGCTTAAGGTCAATGTGGGCAACACAGTGAGAACCTGTCTCCAAAAACAAAACAAAACAAAAACAAAAATGGGGGACGGGGTGAATAATCTCTGGTCTTGATTTGATTTTTGATTTGAAGAGCTACAAAATCACATAGTGAAGAGATAAAGCCCACGTGGAAGGGTGAGACTTGTGTCAATATTTGCAAATTCCACAGTTATTTCTCACGTGTATGTTCATTAATTTTACCTGGCACCTCTGCCCAACATAAAACACTCTTTTGGGTGCATGCTAACAGAGAAACCTCATTCATTTGTTGTGAAAGAAGAAAACTCGGAAATATTTTACCCTAGCAACTAAGTATACTGGCCCAAGAGTGACACAAGTCACCTCCACTCATGATTGTTTCCCAGAATTAATTATAGGATTAGGTATATAATTGTAGGGCTCAATGAAAAATGAGCACTTCATAGGTTAAAAATGTATTAAGAATTCAAAGATGGCAACACCAATGAATTAAATCAAGCATAGAGACATTTTCACAAGGGTGATGTGTAACTGCTTACATCACATGCCCATGAATTAACCCTGGGAGAATTACAGGGCCCAATTAATAATAAATGGGTGAGAAACTGAAAACCAACTCTAAGCCTTGAAGGCAGAGAATTAAAAAGAGTTGAAGAAAACCACAAAAATATCGTAATTTTCCATTTATTATTTTTTAGGAGTGAATTCTCTAAGATTTGCTTTGATACCTTATTACCATTTATACAACATATCTATGGTTATACCTGGATTATTCTGAGATGCCCAGTGCCATTATTCTTTCCTGATCAGAGTCCTCACAGAATCCCTCAATACAATATGCTACTTGAGTCTGACTTCACTAAGGTGGACCTATATTTTCACACTATCAAATCACATTTTGCTAAGTTCTCTCATAAAAATACCTCTAATTAATTTTATTCACACCAAGCTTTTGGTATTAATAATGGTACAAAGTGTTCAGCACTCAGTATATAATTACACAATTAGGTTAATGAGAGATACTGTCTTAATCCACTGTGACAAATCTCATCATGAGCACCTGAACATGAATAATTGACTTGAAGGGCAACTTCTGTAGAACATGAAATTTTTTGATGCCCTCTTAAATCACAGTATATAGAAACAAGGCAGGCCAGAAACATGTAGACTATTTTTCTACTTCTTTAATCTAGGCTTCCTTGTAAGTTGCTTTGGGCAATAAAATGTGAGGAAAGCAATGCTGTGTCCACCAAGAAGCCTGACATGCTTTGTCTCTCTATAGAACTTTAACGGTTGCCCCACAAACAAGCACAGACTAGTCTTCCAGAGCATGAAAGATCATGACTCAGTAATTCTGAGTTGCTTATCCCATATTTCATCTGTCCCTCCACATTCCACACTACCTTCCCCCCACCATGTATAACTGTACTTGTTAGTCAGGACTAATAGACTGTGAAATAGGTAGTTAGGACCAGATGAAAGCAAAGAGCCTCTATAAATGAGCCCCTACATGAATCACCAACCACCTCTCTTTCAGCTGTGAAAGTAGATCCATACATACAGATGATGATGCTATAAGATGTAAATAAATACCATATCAACCAGGTTCCTGAGTGACTGAATAAGTCAAAGCTCCCCATCAATATGCATTGTTTGTGTAGTATGCAAGAAAAATACCTTTCATTGTATTAAGACACATATTTGAGTATTATTTAAGACAGCATACCCTAGCCCATTCTAACTAACCCCCAAAATATATAATTGGCCTGATCATAGTTTCTTCTGTCAAAGGTATAATTGTGGTAAAGGCTCCATAATCACACCCAAAGTTAATTGAGTACAGACTAAAGTATAACTGGAAACTTTCCTAATTTGAAAAATCATAATTAATGCTATTCAGAAACATATAAACCCCAAATTTATGTATTTTGTCAAATATAAGCCAGTTACTTATATTCATACATTATATCATTTGTAAGCAAAAATATGTTGCCAATTATACAAGCTACTATCAAATATAAGACATCTCTTGATATATGATATGTTAAAAAGAACATTTCTGCACTGTTGTAACATGGCAGTGTTTAAGTTTCCATTGCTTCTTGACCTTCGTGCTTAAAAGACAGAAATTTTCATGAATCATCAGGAAAACAAAAATCATCATGAAAATCATCAACGTACTTTTGTTTTTCTGGGGAAAACTTACAGAAAGGTATGGCATTAAAGATATCTGCAATGTCTTCACAATTCCTCTTGTTGAGAGTTAAGTGTTTTTCTCCATTCCTCAAGTCTGTGCTTGCTTTGAGAATTGTTTCACCTATACTATGTGGCAGAAATGAATGTGGAACTTGTGAAGATAGACCTTGAGGTTACATAGCTTCCAACTTCAAATAGTGGAAGAATTCTTCTTAGAATTCTCTCATGCTGTGAGAAACCCAAGTCCTATGAAGAGGATGCCTAGAGGAGAACCAAAGCATTTTAGACCTTTTTCCAGCAGGAACTTTGGCCAGTAACCCCCTTCACTGCCTCCTCACTCACTAAAAGGCAAATTTACTCCTGCTCCACCCAAGCCAATTGGTGCCAAGCAGGGAAAAAACAAGCAAATGAGGCTACTACAAAGAATCACTGGATCATGCTGGTCCACTTTCTCTATTACGAGGTTTCTGTTTTGTAGCAAATGTACTGTAGTGCCAAAAAAAATAAAATGTGATTAGTAATATTAAGAGATTTTTGGTTCTTGTTTTATAAGGGTTATAGAAAAATATAGTAGTTTATTTGACAAAGCTAATATATGAAAATTCTAATAGTGATTTGATAGTAGTAATTAATTAGGTTAGTTGATAATGAGCAAAGAGTAGATGATACTATTTTTAAAAACTTAAGCATCAGAGACTGAGCACTGGAGAAATATTTATAGCAGTGACCTTACTGAGACTCACCCAGAATAAGAATTGTAAAGAAATCTTTTTTCTTCTAAGAAATATGGGGGAAAATAGCAAAAGAGATGGTGGTCATCAAAAATTTAGGAAATTGTATATTTTTATAATATCAAATTTGATTTGATTTGATTTGTTTCTAAAAGATGTCATTGCTAGTACTCTAAATAATAAGTAATATGATTTTTAAGCTTTTATTTTTATTAGTATTATTTAATTAAAATTATCATTGTATTGCATTTAAAAAGTGCATTATGATGTCTGTAGATATATATGCACATAATATAGCCACAATGTAGAATAAGCACACACATATATATACACATATATAAATACACAATATAGGATGATTAAATCAATCTAATTGACATCTATTACCTCACTTAATTTTTTGTGGTAAAATAATTTTAATTTACTTAGTTATTTTGGAATATTCAACACATTATCATTGACCACATTTGTGGTCAACAAATCCTAAAACATATTTGGGCCTTCAGATAGTATTTTATTTAATAAAAATTTTAACATTTATTAAACTTTTTAAATATATAATGACTTTTGGTAAATAGCTTATGAATCTGATATATGAATTTTAATATATGTTGAACATTTTTAACACTTTAAGATTTAAATAAATATTGGCAGTATCTTCCATATATCAGTCATATTTTCACTTAATTTTTGCCTAATTGATTAGTCTTAGACTCAGTACTATTGGGGCTCCAAATATTTATACTTTTATTATTTACTTGGATTATATAAACTTTTACTTTTGGAATTTTTATTTTAGCTTATTCAGCATTATGAATTTCATTTGTTAGCACACAATGACTATCTTTATCTCATTTTATTTTATTTTATTTTAATTTATTTATTTATTGGGGGTACTGGGAATTGAACTCAGGGGCACTTGACCACTGAGCCACATCCCTATCCCTATTTTGTATTTTTTTTAGAGATAGGGTCTCACTTTGCTTAGCACCTCGCTTTTGCTGAGTTTGGCTTTGGACTCATGATCCTCCTGCCTCAGCCTCCCAAGCCGCTGGGATTACAAGCATGAATTTGATTTGATTAACATTGAATTCAATTAATTACATAACATAATATGGTATTTCCTTCAAATGCAGGTCTTGGAAAGAGCTTATTGCCAAATTATTATTGCATTCCAATGTGAAACTATTACCTTTTAAACAGGCAAAGAATCGCCATTTTTTTTTACTACTGTAATTTTTGCACTAGGTTGGCTTCAATTTTCCTAAATAAAAATTTCTACTTTTAATGGTTTCTTTTTTCTATTTTATCTTCAATATATGATATTTTATTATATTGATTCTCACCAAGAAAAATTGTAGCTTTAATTTTTAGTAAGGATTATTTTAAAACACATAGTTCAAAAACATATATAATAAGTATATTATGAGAATCTTATCAGAAAAGAAATTGTTTACTTTCCAGTGAAAAGAAATGAAATGTTTTTCCATATGACACAAGAGAGATAAAACATATTTTTCCTATGTTCCCTCAGTACAGTAGCTCCCCATTCCCTCAGAGCCACCCAGCCCCAGCCCTTCTTCTAGTCAATTTTATTCTACCCTGTACTTCTGTGAATTCAACTTTAGATCTCACATATAAATGAGATATAACAGTGATATCCCTTTATTCCTTCATAATATTGGTAATTTGCTCTTTTATTTTTTTAATCAGACTGAATAAAGGTTAATCAATTTATGCCCTTTTTTAAAAGAGCCATATTTTGGAAACAATAATAATATCTACTTTTGTTTGTTGACTTTCAATTTTAGAAGTTTAAACTTTTAACTTTACCATTTCTATTCTAATGCTACCTATTAACTTGATCTTCTCATTTCTCAAAAAAAAAATCATAGATCATTTAAGGCCATTTCTTCTTATTATTTTGTACATTTAATTCTGTACAGTTCTCTGTAAGTACTACTTATCTACTTTTCACAAAACTTGATTTCATTTAGTTAAAATATTTCTTAAGTTTTCCTTTTATCCATGAGTTATTTGAACAGTGTAGCTACACTTTTAATTTCTAAAAATTAGAGAATATTCCAGATAACTTTGTGTTGTTGAATTCTAATTTATGTACATTTTAGTCAGAAAATTTAATTTGTGTCACTTGAATTCTTTTTTTTTAATATTTTTTTTAGTTGCCAATGGATCTTTTTATTTTATTTATTTATGTGTGATGCTGAGAATCGAACCCAGTGCCTCACACATGCAAGGCAAGTGCTCTACCACTGAGCCACAACCCCAGCCCACGTAACTTGAATTCTTTAAACTTACTAAGATTGATTTTTGCTGAGAATATAGTCTGTCTTGATAAATGTCCCATTTGCACTGGAAATAATATATATTTTGCTGTTGTTGAGTAAAGGATTCTATAATTGTACAATAAAATATTGCTAATGTGCAGGAGAATTTTATGTAATTTTCATTCACTTAAAGTTAAATATTAATAGCTGCTTTTGATCAAATTCTACCATATTGGAGTACACAGCTATAAACTTACTAAAATGTAAGAAAATTTGACTTTTTTATTTGTCTTTAATTTTGAAGTTCAAAGATATCTTCAATTCTTCATAAAACCATGTTCTTAGTAGTGTTCTGAACGTTTTAAAAAATTGTACAGGAAGAACTGGGTGAACAAAAGAAAACCCACACATTCCTCTTCTGGCTTCTCTTTGCCTCTGTATGGCTCAGTGCTATTCACTTTTGGTAGCTGTTTTTCTTATTCTTCTATTTTACCCTTTTCCTCCCAAAATATCCAGGACTCTTAAACCCTTCCTTCACTTCTGGAAACAGAGGTTCTCAACTTTAATTTGTTCGTCATCTACTGCATATCCAAATCTGTTTCATTCTTAGAACATTGGATGAACAGAGTGGAGAAATTCTTTGGTCATATTTCTTGGCTTCTCAAATGCTCAGTACTCCATGTCTTGCTCCAATGTACCTCCCTGTCCACACACAATGTATGAAACCATTCTGAATTCAAAAATTCATTTGTGCTGAGATCAAGAGAATGCTCATAAGTTGTCACATGTTCACTTACACTATTGTACCTGAGACTTCCAAGGTTATAAAAACCATCTTCAAATTTAATTCTTATGAAAAAAAAAGGGAGCAATAAATGATTCACTAAATATCTGATAGTAGACACCACCTGAAAATAAGTAAAAATAAGCTTTTAATCATTGATGCAGCAGCACATTTATTTTTAAGATAGGGATATTTGAATAAATCTATTATAATAAAAATATATTTGGGGGCTGGGATTGTGGCCCAGTGGTAGAGCGCCTGCCTCGCATGCGTGAGGCACTGGGTTCGATCCTCAGCACCACATACAAATGAATAAAATAAAGATATCTGACCATCTACAACTAAAAAATAAATATATATATATATATTTTGGATTTTAAAATATTAATTCTACAAATCTAGTAATTCTACGGTTAAGGGTGACTGTGATCTTTTCATTGTAAATGTTACCTGTCACTTCATTGTCCTAAAATTATAGCGGTAAAATAAGTATAAATTATAGCTACTTGAGAAAACTCAGCAATACAAATGTTTTGTGTCAAAGACAAAAACAGGCACAACAAAAGATTTCTACCTCTTCTATCATTATTCTGTAATGACTTTGGCAGAATTTGAAAAGTAACTTCCAGACATATTTTTCTTTAGCAGCATCCAATATTATGGTGTGTCAGTAAGCTTTTTGATGCTGTGATCAAAAAGCATCAAAAATTGTTCTTATCAACTTGATAAGAACAAATTGCAGCAGGGAAAGTTTATTCTGGGCTCATGGTTTTAGAGGTTTCAGCCCATGGTCAGCTGACTCTGACTTGGACTTTTTAGGCCCAGGTTAAGGTAGAAGGGTGTGATGGGGGAAACCTGCCCAGTTTCTGGCAGCCAGAGAGCGGGAGTGGGGGTGGTGGAACCAGGGGCAAGAAATACAGTCCCCCAGTGTTTGTCTCTAGTGACCTACCTCCTCTTGCTATATCTTACCTGCCTACAGTTATCACCCAATGCAGCATATCTTTGAAATTATGAATCCATTAGATTAATTAATTCACTAATTATGTTCATACTCAAATTTCATCTAAATATTCTTCAATTGCCTAACATGAGCTTTTGGGGGGACACTTCACATCAGAATCATAACAGATGATGATAATGATATGATTATGAAGAGAGGAAGAGGATTTAAAACATGAAAGCCTAGTTAATTATCTGTTCTTCTGCGTGGTGGAACATAGGAGGTTGTGTAACTTCTTGAGTAGTAAAAACATGGATTGGATATTCTACCTTGTGAAAATCACACTGATATTATGATGTTGTTTTGTTTTTTTGCTTACCTAGATCATTTAATATCATGTGCTTCTAGTTTACAACCACAAACTTGAAAAATCTTTAGGGAATAATAAGAATTATTTTAGTTTTTTGTTTTTTAAACAACTAAATGACAAGACAGTGGTTGATAGTAATCAAAAAGGTCAGGTAATTTCCTCTACTTTTCTATGGTATTAGATGTATAAAGCCAATTTCTTTTAAACCCTAAGCTAGTAGGTGAATACCAACCCACATGAATAGTATACTGAATAATTAAACTCATTATGTATAGGAAACATTTGGAAATTACATATTTTTGGCATTTTATGTACTTTATCATATTTCTTATAGGTACAGTTTAAAGGAGACTTGAAGGCATTTGCAAAAATTGCTAGCAAATGTCCCATTTTTCTAATTTTTCAGTATTTGAAAACTTGGGAAACAAATTTGAATAGTATAATAAAATGCATTATGAAAAAAACTGTATTTTATTAAATTGATATTATTTTAGCATAAATAAAATGCAGTATTTGAGACAGAGATTGAGGTTTTACCCAATAGAAAATCAACTTGTATGTACATTCTGTAGGTTATACATAAATGCATTTATATATGGGTTATATATTGCACCCATATTATATATAAAATGGGCTATGCAGATTTATTACTTTTTGTATACAGAAGCTTACAATTTCTTTTATAATTGTGATTCTCAATTTTACATTTGAAAAGTATCATTTAAAATATACATATTTTGATAATATTTAAATTATGCTTATAGTGAGTAAATTGTAATTACCTTATAAATTTTTTATGAATTAGAGAGTTGGCAGGATCAGTTTTTCATAAGGCAATTAATGATTTATGAAAGCACCAAAGACAAATTTACAGAAATTTTTGAGAGAAAATAAAAGAAATGCCTTAGGTGCTCCCAAAGTGCCTTCATAAAAATAGTTTTTCATTGTATGACCTTTTAAAGACATGGGGATTCCTCCCTTAAATAAATTGTAAAAATCATATCCTTTGTCATAGAAATCAAGTTAATAGGTGCCCTATCCACCTAGTTCTTGCACTTCATCATTAAAAGTCAGTCATTTTGTCCTATGACATATTTATTACAGGTCTGATACATACTCTGTGGCTAATCTATGTCCTGTTAGCAATTTTGTCCTTTACAGTACAGATAAGGTCACAACTTGAATGACAGTAGAAATACATTAGCTGGACAGAAAGGAGCACTGTGGAACTTGAACCACATTATTTTACCCTGGACACTGTCCCAGGCAAAGCTGAGTTCAGATTCCAGTCATGTTAATGTTGCTGAGGTTCAGTACATTATAAGCACCCAACTCCTGATAGAAAGGATCCCAGTGGTCCAGGCAGGGTGTGTGGGAAGAATTTCTTTTAAACCATTGTCAGAGAGAGAATGCTAGGTTTTAATAGGTTTGTTGGTTCAAAAATTCAATTTTGTTCTATATTTAGTAGTCAGCAGTGTGCTTAAGCATATTTGTATGTTGAATTCCATTTTGAATCAAATAATATCTTGTGCTTTCTATGAAAAGCTGTGAACCTGGCCATCAACCCAATAGATACCAGTAATACCTCCCTTTAGAGTTGTGACAACCAGAGTGCCTCCACATATGGCAAAAAATATTTTGGGTAAAAATTGTGGGTAAAAATTTCCCTGGGCTGAGAACCACTTTAGTACAGAAGGACAGATATTGTATATAGCTTTACCTGGACTCAAATAATCTTTCCAATGTAATTGTAGAAGTTACCAATGGAGTTTACATTTACTGCCAATCTATTATGTACCAGAAACTGAATTTAGTGCTTCCATATATGTTAATGTATCTGTTCTTGACAGAAAACAGATGAGATAAGGATTACAGATGAGAAAATGGAGATTTGAAAGATATGACTTCTTGGGCTGTTGTAGGACAGACGAGGCTGGACGAATTAGTAGGAAGAAGATTTATTGACTTCAGCCAGGTCCAGAGAGGGGTTTTCGCCTAAATCCATTGTCTCTCTAAACCTCGAGTTCAGAAATGTTTAGAACTTTATACCTAGTGTGTAGCAGGAGGGGGAGCTCAGAGGCTTATAATCTGCAGAAGTCCATATAAAAGTAGATTTTTTTCCTGCTGTTATGGGCAATCAAACCAGGCCTAGATACAAAAATAAATGAAGGACACTCTCTGTGAAAATCAGTGCCTTGGAAAGGAAGAGTCTACTTTTGTACAAGCAGAACACTCTTACAAACAATCATATGTTGTTTTAGACTAGAAAGCTTATTAACAGTAGATAGCCCATAAATGTGGAAAAACTAGTAAATAGCAACAGTAAATAGAAAGCCTAACCACTTTTGAACTGTTTTGCAGAAATTCTTGCTGATAGTCTAAGAACAATTATGCTAAGGGTCTCTGGAGAAGCTTAATTAAGATTTCCTTTGGAGGAAAGGATGCCACTACAGGAATTAAACGTTACATATTTGTGACACCAAGTAGCATGAAATGAAGAAAAGAAGAGATTTCACACGAGTTTTAGTTATAAGTGTGTGTGTGTGTGTGTGTGTGTATGTGTGTAGTGATATTTCATAATTTTTCTAGCATCAGACTTGACCATGGAGCTACTAATATTTTCTCAGATACCTGCATAACATGACTCCTCTAGAACTGAGTTCAGGTCAGGAAATGAGTTTCAGCATTTGGAAGAAAATCACATGCAATATAACATTTATTTAATTCCAGAAAATATTATAAGAATAAAATCATTGCAAATTACCCAGATTATTAAATAACTTTTGACTCCCATAGCCTGACAAATTATAAAATAACTCCATGAGATATTCCGGTTGAAGCTGTCATATTCTAAAACTTGTACTTCTCATATATATAGCCAAACATTGCCACTGGAAAGAAAATTGCTGTTTCCAGGGCACATAGAATATAGAATGGTGACACAAATTTGTTTGGGTCAAATACTTCTTTATCAGCAGATTTTTCAGATAGGTCCTTTATCAAGTTAAGTGAATTACGTCCTATTCCTAATTTGCTGACAATGGCTATTGAATTTCACCAATTTTTAAATTTCTATTGAAATGGTCATATTTTTTTTCTCCTTCACTCTGTTAATATGGTGAATTGCATTGATTTAACTGCTTTTCTGTTATAATCCCAGTAAATCATGTTTATTACCTATCTTCTCTGTATATTGGTGGATTTCATGGACTAATATTTTAATAAAGATGTTTGTATCTGTTTCTGTGCAGCAATGTTCTGTTTGTTTCTGTAATGCCTTTGTCAACTTTTTGTATTAATGTTTTGTTTATATCATATAATGAGTTGGAAAATATTACCTCTTCCGTTATTTCTTAGAAGAGTTTTTGAGAGATTAATTTTTTCCTTAAATTTTATTGATTAATCAGTGAAACCACATGAGTCTATGTTTTCTTTGTGGGAAAGATTTCATAATATAGTCAATTTACTTAATAGATTCAGATTTTATTTTCATCTTGTAACATTTTTTGTAAGTTGTACATTTAAAACATTATCTATTTCTTCTGTCACAGAATTTGTGAGCATACAATTTATTACTATATACCCTCATCATTATCACAAAGCAACAATGTAAACACAAAAAATTTAAGTGGGGAAAGAGATTTCATTTGTATAAATTTCAAGTGACTAAGAACCAACTTGATGTAAATCATTATTTACAACAAACATCATAATAACATAATCAGTTATAACAAAAGAACACAATTTCCTCATGTTTTTGGCTGACATGGTCTTCTCAATTTATCTTAAATCAGAAAGAACATTAATATCTTAATAGGACTGCACAGTGAGACATTGTTTAGTATCCAAACCTACTCTGCCAATCACTTAAATACTACTGAAATATGATGTCATAAAGCATATTCCAACCCTTTAACAGAGCAGAAAGAAAATGCCTTATATTTTAGAAATCATTCAAGATGAGCTACTTTTTGGGAGGTTCTTTAAGCTCATTTTTTCTCTTTAATGTAAGAACTTAATGTTTAAATTTTTGTTTCTAGATATTAATATCACATCAGTTATAATTTATAAGGTAAAGGAAATTGTTTTGCTTTTGTTTCCTAACAGATATTTGTTATTAAAACACTGCATGTGGTAGAATCACAGCCTCTGGGAAAAGAATCCCTCTGTTTCTCCTTTGCTAACAAAGCAATAAACCTTCTTTGCCCCTATTCTCAAAACTGTATCCTCATTATGGGATTGGCACTGGGGACAAGGATCTAGCTTCTGACAACAAATTTGGCACCCCAGATGGGACCCCAGAGCAACTCCCACTCCAACTTTCTTGGGCAGGCCTGGGTATCCAAAGAACCCCCCTTTCATGCTGAGAATGTAATGTGAAATTTTTGAGAGCTGACTGCTGGAAAATTAGGAGATAAGCAAGTATGCCTTGGGTTGAACCAGAAGAGCTATTCCTGTGAGTAAAGGGAGGGACTAAGAGACAGTCCCAGCAGCTAAGGAAGGCCCATTTGCTTCAGGCCACTCCCACCTTCCTTCTCTGAACTATATAGATTGCTTCATCTTTTAAAAAAAGAAAACTGAATGCAGTAAAGTTGCAACACCTTGGCCATTCAGTAAGTCCCCTCAGTGTGCACACCGATATACTTGATTTTACACATCTGGTTCCCCTTTGTGGGAACATCTGGTCTCTATTACTGTGGAAATCTGTGGGGTCGCTGGTATAGAAGTCACAGTTAAGCGGGAGTTGGAAACTTGGGAGGATTTTCCCCTATCTGGTCTGTGGCCCATGGTTTGGGGATTCCCTCTGGTTTTCTTTCTGTGTTTTTGTTTTGTTTGTGCCTGTTACTGCCCTTGTAAGACATAGCCAGTACTGCATTGATCCTATAGATAGTCTCTTGGGAACTATTTTGGTTGCTCAACATAGTTTCCCATCTGTCGGCCATGATTTTGAGGCTCCTCTCTAGTTATCTCTCTTTGTTTCTTTTTTGTGTAATCTTGCAATTAGAGTTGGTCTGTCAGAGGTAGTGAGTTGAAGAAAGGGCCACTTTTCTGTCTAAGATAAGTTTTTTTGTTTTTTTGTTTGTTTGTTTGTTTTGGTACCAAGGATTGAATTTAGGGGTACTTGACCATTGAGCCACATCCCCAGCCCTATTTTGTGTTTTATGTAGAGACAGGGTCCCACTGACTTGTTTAGTGCCTCGCCATTGCTGAGGCTGGCTTTGAACTCGCAACTCTCCTGTCTCAGCCTCCCAAAGTGCTGAGATTAGAAGCATGTATCACCACGCCCAGCTAAGATAAATTTTATAAGCCTAAGATAATGCTTTATTGTAATTATCTGGCTTTTAAATAACTTTCTAGATTATTGTACAATCATGCAGTTAGAATTGGTCTGTCAAAGGTAAAATAAGTGGAAGAAATTTACATGTGCAGATCTGTCTGTTTGAAGGGTTCCCATCTGTCAGCCCTGGTTTTGGTGATCTTTTCTTGTCTGTTTGGGTTTTTGTATGTTTCTTTTGTTTTGTTTTTTGTCTGAGACTGGTCCTTTAAGACATGGACTATGCTGCATTGATATTACTGGTAGTCTCTTGAAAAGAAAGATCTTTGTTGAATGGGCCACCTATGGATAAGCCTATCTAAGAGGAAGAGGATTTACTATAACACAATCTGGTCTTTGAATGGTTTTTCTGCGTTATTATACAACTCAGCAGTTGACGTTAGTCTTTTAGGAGTAAAGTATATGAAATAACTTCTGTATGTACAGTCACTTATGCAGTTGCATGATAAGGGGTCTGAACAGTCAGGAACTAATTTGAAGATGCCAAAAGGCACTGCCTCTGGTATGCAGGGATAGCAGGACACCAGAAGAAGGAGTTAAAAAAAAAAGATTTCAATCTTTTAAACCCAGTGCTGGCATTTCCAGTACTGTTTCTCAGCCTGGCTCCAGTCAGCTGCAGATCCTTTCACTGTGGTTAGACACTAGAACTAAATTGGAGAAAAAACAGTCCCAGAAAACTGCCTGGGCTGCAGAAAAGTGGCCAAAGAGAATCTGGCCTTTGCTCTGCCTTCCCACACCTTTTGCCCCTAGGGGATGGAAGTTGTTGGCCACAAAGGATATAGCAGTAGGTTCCAGTAATGTTAGTTTATGACCTGCAGAGGGAAATAGTCTCCCCTTTTAAAATCTCACAGGACACCTCATTTGGCCAGGGGATATCCATTATTAGGGCAAAGCAATTTGGTATAACAGTATCACATCAAACTAAATGCATGGGGGAAAAGGGCAGGGTGAACAACTGCACCCAGTAAAGAAAAAGAAAGTAAGCCTAATTCATGTTTTGTAGATAAACTCTGCAAATGGATCTTCAAGAAAACCTAAAGAAAAGAACGAAAAGGGCCTCCTCCATTGCATATTAATATGCCTAGTATAAGAAAAAGGACCTAGCTGGGTGCAGCAGTACACACCTGTAATCCCAGCACTTTAGGAGGCTAAGACAGGAAAATCACAAGTTCAAAGCCAGCCTCCACAATGGTGAGGCACTAAGCAACTCAGTGAGACCCTGTCTCTACATAAAACACAAAATAGGGTTGGGTATGTGGCTCAGTGGTTGAGTAACCTGAGTTCAATCCCTGGTACCAAAAAAAAAAAAAGAAAAGGAAAAGGCCCCTAAAGAGATTCTAGATACAACTGACAGTAGGGAACTCACTTAAAGTTGATGGCACTGTGATAATGGAGAAAAGTCAGACTCAAAAATATCCTGTCCTCCAACCCCTTGAATGCAACCTGGGAGAAAAATGATTATGGCAGTTTTTGTATAGGTTGGATTGTCCAACACTCTCCTGGAATGAAATTTGTTATGTAAGTTAAATGCACAAATAACATTCATAAGGAATGTTTCAGAAAGGATCCAAAACTAGAAAAGACTAAAGAAAGTTATAGGTATGGAAATATATTTTAGTATGAAAAATTAGAAGGTCTAAGAAATGTTTCTGTATGAGAAAGTATTTTGTCTGGTAAAGTAACATTGTTGTGCTAAAGTCCAAGATGAAAGAGGACAAAACTAGATATGCAAAGTTGTGAATGTTTAAGTAAGTTGCAGAAGGTTTGTGGAAGGCAAGCTTCAAAAAGTTTGTTTTTGTGATTAAATTGGCTATAATTAGCACAGTCAGTTAGTTATTTGAACTTTAAAGTACTGGTATGAAGAAAAGTCTGAAACATTTATCTGCTCTTATCTATCAAGTTGATTTTCTTGTATTTTTTAGGTTTTATTACTTCGGCAAACTAAGTCTTAGAGGAATTAGAGTTTATACCTATTTTAAAATCTTAAACAATTACTTTGTAACAGGTTAAACAAACAGCTATTATTTAGGTCATAACAATATAGTTGACAACCTAAATATATGCAACTAGGTATATTTATGCATCTGAGAACTATATCTATGTAAGTCTTATCTTATTGTTATGTAAAGGTTTATAAAATGAAAGTTTATGTAAGTTTGTTGGCAATATAACCAATAAATGCTCTCTTTTATACGTTGTATCTTCCATAGAAGGGCCACACTGTCATTTGAAGACCTGTCTTATATCTGTTTGACTAAGTCAATTTCTGATCATTAACACTGTTTCCTAAATATATAAGAGATTTAAAGCTATTCTTTGATTTTTGTTAACCCATGAAGACCTGTGATTTTTGTTACCATACACTCTGAATTCTAAATTGACTTTAAAAGTTAAACTTAGTTCAATGTAAAGCTTAGGAAAGCACTTTGCCAAGCTGGTGTTCTCAAAACTAAAGTTATTAATAGCAAAAGTCTCAGATTTGTATATAAATTAAAAAATTGGTTGGTATTTATTCATTTCATTTGATGTTTTATAGCTGGATAAAGTGAATCTATTGTCAATAAATTATATATACAATTTGTGTTACTCTTCATACTGGATTTGGAATTTAAATTCATTTTTGGAAGATAATGAGGAAACCCTGATCCATTTAAAGGTGACATTGCAAACATGGGAGCATTCTGCCATTTTTTCCACAAAAAGAAAGTTAAAAGCTCTGTTAGCCTTTCTTTGATTCATGTTTTAGATGTGGCAGTGTATTATTATTTGTTAAGAGCCCCACCTTACCTGAGATTAGACACCCTGCATTCCACCTTACTGCACATTAGAATGGCTCCAGTATATGCTAGACCTGAGCTCATTTAGAGTTGTGTTTTAAAGGTCGAATTTTGTTGTAAAGTTTAATGTGATCCCACAATAAACAGGGGCTATAATATATAACTATGTAAAAGTTTAAGATTATGTATATTTTTAAAAAACACTAGTTGTAATTCTCCATGTAAACACTTCTGACATGTATCCAATGTGAATATAAAAAGAAGTACTCATATTTCTGACAAAGGTCTGATTGATTTAAAGCCATAAATTATCACCACTTGCTTTTTATACTAAAATTTAAGACTAGTCTTTTGAACATAAAAAATTAAATATTCTGTTTCCATTTCATTACATCTGATACTGAATATATTTTCTTTTTAAAACTTTGAATCTGGAAACTTCTGTGAGCCAAAATAATAGGCACATGTGTAGGTGTATATTTCCATGTAAACGTCCACATTATAGTGCTTGTTATTAGATAAGTTCTGCTCATATTGTCCTACTTTGAGAACATCATGCCTTTAAGCAAAGAATAAGCACATTTATATGTGGATAGAAAACATTTAATTATAAATATTTTTAGATGAATACTAAACTGATTTGTTAAGGAAGTATTAAAAAAATAAAGACTACCAAAAATATACTTCAAAATTGTACCTCATACAATACTTTGTAATTTTATTACCTGTAAATATGAGTTGACCTCAATTATAGTCTAAAATTAGATAATAATTAATCATACACCACATTTAATATAACCTAGCTTCTATAATTTAAGTAGTTACCTAGTAGCTATATCTTAAAAATTCTATCCATTTATTTTTCCTATTAAGATTTAATTTTAAGAGATATATTTACATAAAAGATAAAGTTACAAAGTAAGTTCACATAATTAATTATCTTTTTTAATATAATAATATTTGAAAATATCAATATCTTAATTTATTTATTTATTCATTTATTGTTTTTGAGGTTTGAACCTGGGTGGGGGGAGCTAACCACTGAGCTGTATCCCCAGTCTTTTTTATATTTTATTTAGAGACAGTCTTGGTAATTTGCTGAGACTGGCTTTGAACCTGGCAATCTCACTGTCTCAGGCTCCCAAGCTGCTGGGATTACAGGTATGAGCCACTATACCAGACTTAATATATTTTTAGAAAAAGCCCATTGATTCTTATTAACTATCCACATGTAGATTATTAAGTATACTATTTACTGCTGCATACCTAATTATAACTAATTACAAAGGTTTCAGACTTGTTCAACCTCACTTGCATCGTCAAAGCCATTTATTTTAAAGAACATGTAGGTAGAGTGGCTGGAGATGTAGCTCAATGGCAGAGTGCTTGCTTAGCGTGTGCAAGATCCTGGGTTCAATCCCCAGCAGTAGGGAAAAAAAACCTTTATACTTTTATATACATTAGTCCTTTAAAATAGTCCTAAAATATAAAATATGCCAATACTCAAGAATCTTTATGGTTCATAATTTGTCTAAGATGCCCTAGTTGTATCAAGGCATGATAGATTAGAAACTGTCACTAGAATCTATAAAACCACAATGCTGTATTATCTGACTTGATCAATTTCCTAATCTCTCCTCTTTTCTTACTTTCAGCAATAAAAATAATTGGTTATTAGATTTGATCTCTCTCCAAGTTTCTCTTTTATTAGTCAAGTATATTTTTGATAAAATGTTGTGGGGGCTGGGATTGTAGCTCAGTGGTAGAGCGCTTGCCTCGCATGCGTGAGGCCCTGGGTTCGATCCTCAGCACCATATACAAAGCAATAAAATAAAGACATTGTGTCTATCTACAACTAAAAAAAGTATTTAAAAAAATGTTGTGGATATTAGCACAAAATTCTTGTGTAGGGGAAAAAGGATGTAGATCCAAGACGCTGCCTGATTTATGTTCCAGTTTCCAGTACTCATATAGTTCACTGCGACCTTGTCAAGGGGATAATAAGACATATTATTCACATTTATTTGTATATTATAATGAGTTATTGATAAAATGACTTTTTTACCAAAATAGAGACACCCAGCCAACTGAGGGCCAGAACTTCTGGGACTAGGAGTTCAATGAAATTTGGAAAAATGTGCTCTGACAACACAGACTTTCATCACCTGAAAAATTATTAATGCATAAACCCAGCAGTTTTGTGACTGATGAAAAGGCTATGACATTGGCAAAATCCTGCCTTCAGCTAGATAAGCATAGCCCACAGCATCCCTGCTCTTTGAGTTGACACATCCATATAATTTTCTGCCATGTATCTAATTATCTACACAATGAAGGGAGGGATAAGGAAAGAAGGCGGGGCTCAAAGGACAAAAAGAATTAACCTGTGTGCCATCAAACACAAGACAGACTGTGTTCTCTCATAAATACTAAATTCAAAATCGTTACCACTGAAGGTCATTCACTTTAACTAGAATAAAATACAATAGCGATGTGATTTTCTTAATCTCCCATATGAATTTCCTTCCATGCACTACATTTCTATCACTCATTTCTTTTGTCTCATTTTCATGTCTTCTATTATAGTGCCTTTAATATGCTTACTCCCCAATCTCTTATTGGCCCTGCTTCAAATCACTTATTGTAGGTAATTAGCTTTAGTGTGTCTGAGCCTGTGTTATCTCAGCCTGCTCTGTTTGCAGCAGAGTCTTTTATGAGTTTCCTTCTTCATTTAGAATGTAAAAGAGTCAGGACAAAATAAATGTCTACGGAGAAGTATGTGGGTTAGTTTGCTCATAATTTCAAGGTACTAATTGCTCTGCTTCATTTTCTTGATTAAAAAACACAAACTGAGTAGCAGATACACTGCTTAATTAAAAATAACAAGTGAAGTCAGACGAAAATTATAGAGTACACAGGCTTTTCATGCAACTAAATCATTCAATACAAAACCAAATGCGAAGTAACCACAAGGACATGCAAAATAAAATATCTTTAGAAGGAATTGAGGTAAGATTTAAACCAAATCAGTCCTTTGGCCTCTACCAACAACAAACTAATAATAATAACAATAATTATAATGATGTGATACGTACATAACCCGCAATTTTTTTTCAAAAGAATAATGCCTCAAGGGAGGAGACAGAGAGTATTGTCATAAATTCGAAACTTAGTGGCCCAAAAAGAAACCATGTGAAAATTCTGCAATGTTTAGATACTGAGTCAACCTGTACCTCTCTGAAATAAAAAGGCAACAGAAAGTGTCTTTAGAAAATCATAAAAATGTTCAGTAACACTCACAAAAGTAGAATCTGCCAAACTTAAGGACCTTGTGCTTATGAAAAAAACTGAATGTGGTTTCAGTTGAAGCAGGAAAATAGTTCAGGAGATGGTTGCATCTAGTGTTCCCATTCGAGATGAAAAAAAAAAGTAAGAGACAAAGAAATTAAAATCATCATGCATCTGTCTGGTTATTTAAACTAATCAATAGGGAGCATGGAAGCTCTCAGACTCTCTAGAGAGCTGAGTGCTGGGGCTGGGGATGGAGAAGTACGCTGAGAATTCAAGGTCACTTGCCCCTTACTCAACACTCCACATAAATTCTCTTTTCTTTTCCCTCTCCTGAACAGAAAAGTGGTAGAAGCTGCTAGGAAAAGACAATCTGTTGAAATAGATTGAACAACCAGGGCTTCAGGCCTGTAAACTAAATTGCAGAAATCTTTACATTGCAGAAATCGTTACATTTTGGGCTTAGTGAAGAAAACTTCCATAGATTCTATTCAGCAAAAGCTCAGAAGAAAAGATACACCCAGATCTTCTAACAGAGGCTGCACATTCCTGGCTAAATCCTGCATTATTCCCAAACCCTAAGCAACTAACTTTATTAAGAGACAAGGTTAATTCATCTCATAGTTTTGGAAGTTTAATGGCATGGAAGCTGCATAGTCTCAGTTTTGATGAGGCTGCCTCACATCCTAGCCAGAGGTACTTGTGTAGAAGAGCATATTTTGCCAAACAGGAACTCAGAGAGAGACAAGGGTCCCACAATCCTCTTCCATGGCACATTTCTAATGAACCACTGACCTCCCTTTAGGCCCTACCTTTTCAAGGTCCATACCACCTCCCAATAGCACTACCTGGGACCAAGCTTTTAATTACAATGAACCCTTGAGGGACACAAACTATATTCAAATAATATCAAGAATGAACAAATAATGTATATAAAGTCACCCATCTCATTCCATAAGAGGACTTCCCATGACACTGGGAAGTGTCCAGACGAAATCTCCAAACATGAGAAAGATGAAGAGAAGCTGTGTAGTATCTCTTTCATCTTATACAAGTGCAAGAGAGAATGGGAAGGAGAAAAGACAGATGAAGAAATTGGCTTAGAAGAAAGCAATGAAAATAGCAGAAAATATGCTCTGAGTACCTTTCACTAGCAAAACCTAATGTGAATCTAAATCCAATAAAATATGAGCAAAAAAAGATGTTTAACCAACACAAGATGGAAAGGTAAATACTGGCCAAAGAAACAGATAAGAATCAGACATTAACAGACATAAGTTAGAAACAACAAGCATCAGAAATGATAGAGCAACATAAATACAACTATCTCATACTAGACAAAGGTGCCAAAAACATTCACTGGAGAAAAGATAGCCTCTTCAACAAATGGTGCTGGGAAAACTGGAAATCCATTTTCAGCAAAATGAAACTTAACCTCTATCTCTCACCATGCACAAAACTCAACTCAAAGTGGGTCAAGAACTTAGGAATTAAACCAGAGACCCTGCAGCTAATTGAGGAGAAAGTAGGCCCAAATCTTCATCACGTTGGATTAGGCCCCGAATTCCTTAACAAGACTCCTTTAACACAGGAAATAAAAACAAGAATCAATAAATGGGATGGTCTTAAACTAAAAAGCTTCTTCTCAGCAAAAGAAACCATCAATGAGGTGAACAGAGAGCCTACACTCTGGGAGCAAATTTTTGCCACATGTACATCAGATAGAGCACTGATCTCCAGGATATATAAAGAACTCAAAAAACTTAACACCAAAAAAACAAACAACCCAATCAATAAATGGGCTAAGGAGCTGAATAGAAACCTTTCAGAAGAAGATATACAATCAATAAATAAA
>PVHX01007920.1:0-87210 GCA_004024805.1 Geosciurus inauris
TTTTTTTTTAGTTGTTGATTGACCTTTATTTATATGTGGTGCTGAGGATCGAACCCAGTGCCTCCCACATGTAAGGCAAGCACTTCCACTGAGCCACAATCCCAGCCCCACAATCGTTACAATTATATCATTTTAAATTCTAAGATGTTATCAGTTATGCTAATGATACATACTAATGAATTCACAATACTTACATTTTAAGATGCATTCTTTCATTCACTACCACATACCAAGAGGTGTTTCAAGCTCTAGAGAAATGTGGATAAAGCCTCCTCTGCCCACAATGAGCCTCTATTCTAGTGGGGGAAAGAGATAATAAGCAAATAGCTGTGGAGCACTATGGGAGATAGCCTTGAGAGCTGGGAGGAGCTAGAAGGAGACAGAGAAAGAAGACAGCTGTGTTTCCGCAGAGTGTGTCAGGAAGCACCTCTGAAAAGAGGTGACTTGTGCACAGACCTGAGTGAAAGACTGAGTGGCCCTGTGGGTGCTGGGTCCTTAAGAGTAGTCTGGGCAGCAGAAACCACTGCTGTGGAGGCCTCAAGATGGACATGAGCTTGGTGTGTTCAGGGACCAGCAGGGAAGTCAGGGTGGCTGGGGAGAAGGGTGTGAATGACAGAGTCATAGGAACTAAGGGCACAGGACCAGTAGAGGCTGACTGGGAGATTTTCAGCCCAGGAAGATGTGAAATTATGTTTTGGAGGAATGGTTTTGGTCACTGTCTGAGGAGTAAATGGTAGCTGGCAGAGACAGAAGCAGGGAAAATCAATGGAAATTTTTATGTTTGTGTTACGTCAGCTTTTAGTCACTGTGACAAAAATATCTGACAAGAACAGTTTAGAAGAGGAAAGGTTTATTGTGGCTCATGGTTTTAAGGATTTTTAGTCCATGGTCAACTGACTCCATTGCTCTGGGCCTGAGGTGAGGCAGAACATCATGGCAGAAAGGCATGGTGCTAAAAAGAAAAATTAAAAAATGCTTACCTCATTGTACCTGGAGAGAGAGCTTGAGAATCCAGGAACAAATGTATAATCCTCAAGGCACACCCCAAGTGACCCACTTCCTCCATCCATGCCCCATCTGCCTACATTTACACCCAGCAATCCATTCAAATTATGAATCCATTAAATGAATTAATTCACTTTTGAGGTTACAGCTCATAATCTAATTTTGTTACCTTCTGCGTTAACACAGGAGCATTTGTGGGACACCTCATATCCAAACCACAACAGCATTACTCTATGAGAAAGATGATGATGGTTTGGGGCAGGGTAGTAGTCGTAGAGAAAGGAAAAGCAGGATTCTAGATATAACTTGAAAGGTGGAAAGATTTATTGGTGAGAAAAAGGAATTGGGGTGATTTAGATTGTTTTTGGTATGAGAAACTAGGTGAATGGTGTTACCTTTGCAGTTGTAATTCAGGGAGCCTGGGTCAGGGAAGAACTGGTGGCATGTGGTCCTTAAAGAAATGGGTTACTCAGTTCATTGGCCCAAGTTCCAATCCCGCCCCTTCTAGCTGATGCTTGATCCAGGTTTCCTCACCTGGACCAGAGAGTGATTATAACTCATAAGGTGCTTATGAGGATTAAATACATGGGGAAAAATATGCATCTTAGAATTTTAAAAATTGGTGCTATAGTTTGAACGTGATTTACTAACTTCATGTGTTGGAAACTTAACCCCACCCCCATCCTCGTTTCTGTATGAGTAGTATTTGAAGGCAGGGCCTTTGGGACGTAATTAGGATTAGATGAGTTCGTGAAGGTGCACCCCCATGATAACGTGATTGGCTTCACAAGAACAACCCAAGCTGCCTCACCTGCCCTGTCTTGCCTTGTGCCCGCCACCATGTTAGTTATGTTGTAATAGGCCCTCACCAATGCCGGCATTTTCTTGGAATTCCTACTCTCCAGAACCATGAACCAAATAAGCTTATATTCTTCATAAATTATCTGGTCCCAAGTATTTTGTTACAGTAACAGAACATGAACTAAGTCATATGTTAAATTGTTAATTGTTTGGTATATACCCACTCTGGGAGCTCCTTCAGGGCATGTCTGCAGCTGTTTACTGATCTACTCCCAGATCTAGTACAGGTTGGGCACTTAAAAGTAATCCATTCCTTCAAGTGGTTGCAGCTCCTGCTATGATTCTTTTTTTTTTTTTTTTTTTTTAATTTTTTTATTTTTTTTAGTTGTAGATGGATACAATGTCTTTATTTTATTGCTTTGTATGTGGTGCTGAGGATCGAACCCAGGGCCTCACACATGCGAGGCAAGCGCTCTACCGCTGAGCTACAATCCCAGCCCCTCCTGCTATGATTCTTACCCACTTTGGTCTCTAAACCAGCATGTTTATACAGTGGGCATCCTATCCAACCTTATATGGCTGGCTTGGTTGTTTTTCTTCACTTGCAAATTGTTATGATTTGGACATAGAGTGTCCCCCAAAAGTTCCTGTGTTACTACAGAAATATTCAGAAGTGAAGTGATTGGATTGTGAGAGCTGTAACCTAATCAGTTCCTCCTACTTTGAACAGACTGGGCGATAACTGTAGGCAGGTGGGGCATGGCTGGAGGAGATGGGTAACTGGGAGGATCTTCTCTGTGGCCCCTTCTCTTCCCTCTTTATTCTTCCTGGTTGCTGTGAATGAAGCATCTTCCCTCCACCATGCCTTTCTGCCATGATGTACTGCCCAGAGCAATGGACTCGGCTGAACATGAACTAAACCTCTGGAACTGTGAACCAAAGAAAACTTTCCCTTTTCTAAGTTGTTCACATCAGGTGTTACGGTCACAGCCATGCAAAGCTGAATGACACACATATATTCAAAGTGTGATTAATAAATGACTTTTTGCTAGTAAAAATAAACTTTTCTTGCCTCTTCACATCTTTTTTAAACAAAAATAAGTAAGGCTTAATTCCTCATGATTGTGATTGTAAGAAATTCAATAGAGGGCTGGGATTGTGGCTCAGTGGTAGAGCGCCTCCCTCACATGCGTGAGGCACTGGGTTCGATCCTCAGCACCACATACAAATGAATAAAATAAAGATATCTGACCATCTACAACTAAAAAAATTTAAAAAGAAAAAGAAAAAAGAAATTCAATAGATTGTCCTCTGTCCTCAATACTTATTTTCCTCTTGTGCACTACATTTTAAAATAAATGGAATGTTAATTTCTTTTCTGCCTTGAGCTTTTAAAAATGATCTTAATTGCTGTTGCCCTAATAGATTTAGAGGCTGGTTTTAAAGCCTTTACACTATGTCCTGATTGAATATAGAGGAAGTATTGTGGAGATAGTCATGATGCACAGGAGAGTGGTACTTTGTCAATCTCTGGGAGCTATGCTCCTTGCTAGGCACCCTTCCCAGACCTAGGTCTAAAGAGCAGATGGGTATGAAGAGCTTGGCACATGGGTCTGGCTAGAAAACAGAGTAAGCATGAGTGCTTCTTTGACACAGGTATGTAGTCAGATTCTCCAGGTCACAGATAAGAGCTGTTGTGATCCATGCTGGGGCTGATGTAGCCCCTAAAGTGGGAAGTACTTGTTGGATCAACAAATGAGAATTAGACCAGAACTTGTTTATATTGTTTTTTGGTTTTTTTTTTTTTTTGGTTTCAGAACCAAATATTTTTGTGTTTTGTGCTAGGGTTGGAAATTAGGGCTTCATGCATGCTAGGCAAGTGCTCTACCACTGAGCTATGTCCCCAGCCTCAGAACCAAGGCTTTTGATTAGGCAGTTCATCTGAGAAAGAGCTGTAGACAGGCAAGCCCAGTAGGAAGAGTGGGACAGAGAACCGAAAGGCAGCATGGGACAGAGGAAGAGCGTGCTGGCCGACCCGAGCACATGCCAGGACATTGGTTGCTGTGATGACCTTGGGCACTTTGCTCATTTCCTCAGAGCTCCATTTTCTCCATCTCTAAAGCTAGCATGATGATACCCAGCTCTCAAGACTCACGGTGATGGTATGAGATGATGGAAATTTCCCTGCATAATGCTGGGTCCACACTGGTGCAAATGATGCCATTCTCAATCTGCCTTTCTCCCATTAGTGAGCGTTCAGATTAGATGTCTTAGTTGCGGGTGGGGGAATAGGACAGAGAGTTGTAGCAGGAATGAAGCCCAGCCTTTCCAAAGGAAAAACATTAGATTTATAAGGGGAGTAGTTTCCAGGAGTAGACAGACCTAGGGATGTGGAGGTGATCTGTTTTGGATCAATTCTTTTAGGGAGAAATGGGCCAGGGAATCTTTCAAGCATTTCTCAGCTCCATGTTCTCCACATCTAAAGCATCATCATTGTGTTCAATTGCTCTAAACACATGAGCCTTCTCTGTCCTCTCGGATTCATCTTATTTCAAAGTTGAAACAGAAGCAATGTGTCGCAGTGCTACATGTGTCTGATACCATTTGTACAGCAACCTGAAGCCAGGGTTGTGGAAGTTAATTTCCAGTTGTCCCCATGTCCTACTTTTTAATAAACTGTAAGGAAGAACTTCAATCAGCTGTGTAGCATTCCTTTTTCATGTCTTCTTCTATTGTTACCTTTATCTGTTGTTTCCTTTTGTGGTCATTGGTGTGGAAGAAGTAGATTACTGTATTTCCAAATGGTCTTTCATGTGGAGAAATGCAATTTACGTTCTCTAGACATTCTGTTGGTGACCCAATTCATGCATACTTCAAGATCCAAGGAGTTTTTGTTCATGAACAGAAGCATGAAGCACCTGCTCCTATTTTTGCTTTATGCTCAAACTGTTAAATTATCTAAAGCCAAATACTGAAAATTAGTTTCTTAAATCTGTTTGAACACAGATTGCAGACTTAAATCTTTGAACAGTGTAAACTACAGTGGTGACTCTTCTGAACACTCAACACTGGGAACAATGCACAAAGATCCAGATAACATATAATATGTGTAAACCTGTTCTTAAATTTTCTTACTTTCCTAGTTTTGTGGCAACATATATTTTGAATAACTCCTAATGTTAGAGCAAGGTGCATTTTGAGACTTTCCTAGGGATATAGTACTACAGCAGTATATTTCCACAATGACAGAAGCCTTTATCAGAGCCAGGAAAATAGTCTGACTAGCTAAGATGATAGGATTTAGTTATCAACTAATTTATTTTTGGTCACCTCTGTAGTCATCAAATGCAAGCTACTGGTCATCTGCCTAAGCCCCATTTTACATTTGTTCCATCAACCAGATTTCAGAGCCAGGATTTGTCAGCGTACAGTTCCTAGTACTTACAGCATGGTACTCATCTCAGAATGATTTTGTTTGTTCAACTGGCATTTTCTAGACCATTGTCCATCACAGTAAGGTCTGCCTGTATCTTGGCATCATTGGAAGTTAGCATATAGTTTGTAACTCCTTCCAATTAATAAGGCCATCTAAAGATATCATCTCTTAGGATATGAGGGATGAAGTCCACAGTTAATGCACCTCTTATAACATCTAGCTCATTCATCACTTCGGCATGCTGTCCAATTTTCTTTCCCCTGGTTGGTCAATGTATTAAGGCCTTCTGTTATGGGTGTACTCTCCACCTTTATTCCAACGAATATTACCAAGTTCCCTGCTTTCACCCTTCTCTACTTAAACAGATATTTGGTAGAAAACAAAGCATAACACCTAGCACTCTTCTATTAAAATCAAAAAAACCAAAAGATACTCTTTCCTCTTCTTTTGCATGTTTTTACCTCATTGTGTACTTTACGTGAACTCTTCTTGTTTTACTATCATTACAAGGTCATGCCTTTCACACTTGGCTTGCTTTTCTATTTTTGATACCCCTGGTGTCCATGGTGTCCCTTCTTAGCCAGTGATTTGTCTTTTCCACACTAGCCCCATTCTTGGATGACTTTTACCTTTCTGCCAATCACACGTTGGGCCTTGCTCATCCTTAATTTTTCCTGCCCCAAGATATGTAATTACTTACCCTCTAAGAAACTCTGGTTCCTTTCTTTGGATAGCCGTTTGACACCAAAATCTGGGTGCTAGTTTTATTTAACAAATACTTATATGCTGCTTGCCGTATGCCAGGTACCGTTCAAAGCTCTTTACAAGTAGTCTTCTTTAGTTGTTGTAACAACCTTATTAGATGGCTTCTGTGTTAGCTTTCTATTGCTTTTACAAAATACTTAAGAAAATAAAAGGAAGAGAGGTTTATTTGGGCTCATAGTTTCAGCGCATGGTTCCTTGTTCATCTGCTGGGGAGCATATGGCAAAGGAAAGTGCTCACTTGGTGGCATCAGGGAAGCAGAGAGAGGAAGGGACCTGGGTCCCAGTGTCCCCTTTAAGGGCACTCCCCCAATGACCTTACTTCCATTCCAGGCCCTACCTCCTAAGGCTCCACCACCTCCCAACAGCAGCACAGGCTGGTGAACAAGCCTTCCACACAAGGGCCTTTGGGGAACATTCCAGATCCATAGCAGATACTGTTACCCTATTTTATAGATGAGGAAACTGAATCCCAGAAAGATAACTTGTCCAGGGCCACACAACTAGTAAGTGACAGAGCCCATGTTTGAACCCTAGGAGTCATCTATCTGTAAAGTCCTCTCTTGGCCGCTGACCCTGCTGCTTGCGAGTCCCCAGGCATGCTGCTGGCAGGGGACAGGGCTGCTGCAGCTGTTGGGCTACATCAAAGGCAGAGCTAGAAAACATTTCTTATAAAGTGCATAGGTTTGCCTTCCTTTTTCTCAACAAATAAATATTTCAAATACTAAGATATCAATATTATACATACTGCTGTTTTATATATCAGAAAGGAAGAAAGATAATTGTCAACCCAGCTGTGACAGTGTTCATACCGATGCCTCTGGGTGCCTATTGGTCACTGCGACCTCTGCAGCTCTGAAGTTTCTTTCATCCTTAACTAGAGAGGCAGTTCCCCCTGCCTGTGCTCTCACTGCTTGGCATCCAACAGCAACCCTTTTGTTTTGCCTCGTGACAAAACATGCACAGTTGCTTCTACTGATGAGTTTCTTCCTTCCTTAGGGCCCAGGAAGCAGTCAGTGGCAGCACTGTAGGAAGAAAGGGCACTGAGGTCCTTTATCTACAAGAAATGCCAGCTTGGCTGACAACCAGTTTGGGACCCCACCCCTGTGTGGGTGTTTTGTGTACACAGTCACTTCTTGTTTCAATGCTGACTGTCCTCAAGCCCTTTGGAAGACCTTTTCAATGGCATCTCAGTTCCACACAAGAAAGACAAGTAGTGCACACACTGTCATTGAAATGGTGACAATATGAATAGTATTACCCAATGCAAGTTTGCATTATGTTTTTATACTCTGTTCTTTTTACAACATGAGGTTTTACCAACCACTAAGAGCCTTTATTACAGGATGACTTCAAAAGAAAGAAACTCAAAAATATATTACCTAGTAATTGGGTAAACCAGGTTTTGGAGTTGCCCTTAAATTTCTCAGTTGTCTTCTCAAAATGGATGACTCCCTTCCAAATCTATTTAGACTAAATGTTCACATAAAATCTAGTTACTGGGTAATAATTTGAAAGTCTTCAATTCTTTTAAACTCTACACATTACCTCCTGTCACACACCACCAAGATGGCAATTGGACACACAGTGCTGATTAATTGGTACTATATGAAGTTTAAAAATCTTAAGTTGATTATTCATGTCTCATTTTTCCTGCTAGAGGAGACACTGGAGTAGATGGGTAAGCTCTCATTTTCTATCTGACCATATCTGAAATTGTAAAGTTCTTATCCTCCATGGTTGACACCTGGCCCTCAGGCCCAGTTGTTATTTAACCAGAATTCATTTTATTCACTATTATTATTTTCTTCTTTCTTCATATATCACAAAACCATTCAAGTAAAATGAGATTACATCAAGGGTGGAAGTCTTTAAATAACAATTCAGGTATTTCTGGATCATGCATGTGCTTGACTTCCTGTTGCTTTGTCTTTAGCTAAGCTGTGTGTTCTCCTTTTAGAGTTTTTGCCATTGACAGGCTTCCACCCCTTCACCAGCTGTTTTTATGTTAATCTTAAGGCATTAAAGAGGCTTTCAGACTTGGTGTTGATGGAAGTGTCTCTAAAGAAATGGATGACACTCCTACTTCACGCGGGAGGAATTTGGAATCTGTGGTGTCTGAAGTGCAGTGGCCATCTAGCTTCCTTCTCCTGGCGTATTTTATGGTCTACCCACATGACATTCAGGAGAGGGTTGACAATATCCTTCAGCGTTACATACAAAATAAATTCTCCATGATGGGCAGTATGTCTGTGTTCTTCAAAAAAAACCCCACAATTTGGTTGCTAAATATTTCATAAAAAAGCGGTGATGAACTATTTAGGCTAGTAAGATTAGTTCAGCCCACTTGATGGGGAGATATTCCACTGGCCACAGGAAATGCACTGGTACGATTATCTCTAAACTGTGGCTGGATGTTTCAAATCATGAGAGTCCTCCATCTAAGGCAGATTCTCATTGGTTCCGTTACCACTACCATTCTATCATTCTTGGAAGCAATAATTATTATAGTCATAAGAACTCAGCTAGTTATTCAGCCCTTCCTGTGTGCCAGCACTGGGTTAAGGGTTGTACATATATTATCTTCATTAATCCTCATAGTAATTCTGTGTCAGGACTGTTACTCATAGGGGACAGACAGATGTGAGTGGTGGGAACACAAGGTAAGGGAACAATTTTATAAAATGGGTGCACTCGGCTGACTCTCATATGCTTTCTTTTCCAGGAAGCAATTTACTTGCTGCCCGGCCTAGCTTAAGTGGATAGGATATGCTACATTCCTCAGCAAACAGTTATCAGATCAGCAGGAGAAATGCAAGTCCAAAATAATGTCAGTAAGAGGAATGTAAGTTACCCTGAAGGGGGAGACTTTTGTGATACTTTCCACAGACCAGATTCAGGAACTGAGAGAGATAAAGAAAATTCCTCCTAACCATAAAATCTGTAAGAATTTATGGTTAAGAATCCAATTAGAACTGATCAGCATGAGCCAAGTTGACTGAGTTGTCATGGCAGTGCCATGCATCTCTGTGCCCCAAGAGCTTGTCTAAATTTAAGTGGTAGTGAAGGTAAGAGGGAAAAAAGCCAGGGAGTTTGCTGGAGAGGATGAGATCTGTGACTTGAAAGTCTGAGCTGGTCTTGGTGGCTCACGCTTGTAATCCCAGCACTTAGGGAGGATGAGACAGGAGAATCGCAAGTTCAAAGCCAGCCTCAGCAATGGCGAGGCGCTAAGCAACTCAGTGAGACCCTGTCTCTACATAAAACACAAAATAGGGCTGGGGATGTGGCTCAGTGGTCGAGTGCCCCTGAGTTCAATCCCCAGTACCAAAAAAAAAAAAAGAAAGTCTGATGTCATCCTGCTCTAAGTCAAAAGTCTAGAGGTGGACCTGGGCAGGACTCTCTGGAAACTTCTTTGGAATCACCAATAAAACTGGAGTGCAGGAGGCACACTGTTCCTCTCTAAGAGGACCTACTCTCCCTTGAGAGTTTCTCCTTTCTCTTTTCCTATCCCATCAATAAACTCATGCCTGGTACTCTGAGCAACATGTCTGAAATCTTTCTAACTTGATTATACTAATTGAAGTTTGGTGGGGAGCGAGGGTTTCCCACTGCCTCAGTTTCACAGAAGGCCCCAGCCCTGGAACATTAGCATAGATGAAGAACTGCCTCTTAGAGGCTAAATGGTTTAATCCAATGCCCCAGCCAACAAGAGGAAGAGACAGGACTCTCAGAGGTGGGGTGCCCCAGTAGAGTGTGGCTAGACTGTGCTAAAGGGGACTGAGATGAATTCTGAGCTTGTGAACTTTGGGAAACGGTTGCCTGTTGGGCAGTCACTAACAATGCTAAGGAAACTTTTTGTAAAATCTCCCAAATTTTTAAAAACTTATCTTAAAATATTTCATATATTGGTTAATCATCCCTCTGAATTGGATTTAAAGGAACTCTTTAAAGTAAGCAAACTATGTTGTTAGTTTATTTCTTGTTTGTTTTCTATTTTATCATCCCATTTTATTCTAATCTTAGAAGGTTATGTCAGAATAAGTAGCTGATAGAACATTAATTTATGTCTTAATTTGGAAGCAAAATCTTGCCCTTGCCCCCTGCAGCTTCAAGGGTTAGTGGCAATCAAGAGCCCCAGGGATGCCTACAGCTGAGGCTCTTTCTGGTCCAATCTATCTGTCAGGGACTTGCTACCATGGCACCTAGAAGCCTTTTAATAGTCATTAATTAGCTTAGGAACAAGTCTCACTTGGCGAACAGCTCTGCTGTTGTAATTCAACTTGGTAGCCTTTGTGGTAAGCATGTGTGCATCAGTATGGTTGCACTTTTGTAGAGGCAGATTTTATAAAGATATATACAATTTTAGAGTAAGTACTACTGGCAGTTCCCATCAGTACAAAAATATAATTTTACCCAAAAGGCCTCGTTGCCTGAAGGCACAAACTGCCAGGGTTTCTATTCGGCTTGCTTCAGATTTCATATGTGAAGTAGCAAGCTTTATATGAAACTAGACAGTAAGTTCCATTATTAATGGTACTCGGTCTTTTTCTAAACCAAGAAATTTAAAAATAGAAACACAAAAGCTAATTGGAATTGGTTGCCGATAATTGTCATTCCTTCATTGTAAATGTAAACTAAGCTCTTAAGGGTTTTGAAAAAGTGGCTTTGGGGATTTGGCTGGTGCCCATCAGGGACATATGCTATCAGTGAATACTAATAGTCATTGTGCAACTGTGTGCTCTCCGCAGTGACTGGAAGGCACAGATTCTCGGGATTGGATTCTGTTTTCAGCAAACTGCATCGCACAAAAATGTGTCAGGTTATATGGAAATAGAGGTGAATGACTGACATTTTAACCTCTGAGTTCTCTGTGCCCCAGAAGCTTGTCTGAATTTAAGTGGTAGTGAAGGTAAGAGGGAAAAGCCAGGGAGTTTGCTGGAGAGGAGGAGATCTGTGATGTGACTTGGAAATTACATCACAGCATATGGAGATAGAAATATGTGGGAGCTTTGACAAGAGGATGCTCATATCTGTCCTTGGGCTCTGGAAACAGAATTGATTGGTGAGATCAGCATGACAGTCCGGCAGGAATGCTTTGAAGCTAGAGACTAGGATTTAATCTGTTCTGTACTACTTGTGACACAGGTCAGTTTCCTCCCCTGGCCTCTGGTTCCATTTTGTAAAATCAGGAGCTGGTGTGAGGATTAGGTTAGATGACATGAGGCTATGCCAGCCACATAGAAGACATTCAGAAGACATCAGTGCCCCTCACCAACTCTCTCCACGCACATCTTTCCTTTCTTGTCCTGATGAGGAAATCAATATTCAGAGAAATTAAATGACTTGCCCGAGTTGCAGAATTGAGGCTATTTGGGCTGCTATAAGAAAATACTGCAGACTGGGTGCTTATAATAAACAGCAAGAATTTGTTTCTCAAGTCTTAGAGACTGATGGTTTGAAATCACAGTGCCAACATGGTGGTGTTCTGGTGAGGCCCCAAGAAGGTTGCGTACTGCTAACCTCCTCTAGTCCTCTCCATAGCAAGAGAGGGAGCTCTTTGGAGTTTCTTTTATAAGAGCATAATCTCATTCATGAGGGCGCCACCCTCACGACCTGATCACTTCCCAAGGGCCCGAGACCTAATACCATCATATTGGGGGTTAGCATCTTAACATATGAATTTTGGGTGGACATAAACATTCAGTACACTGCAAGCTCAGATCTTCATAGCCCTACCTAAAACTGTTGTAAAGTTTTAGAGACAAATGGGGTGGGGGCATGCACAAGCCCACTGGGAACTCTTGGGTATTTGAGCTTTACCTGTTTAATGTAATGATACATTGTATGCACTGGTTTTTTAATTAAGGAACACAAATATTACTATTATTGCATGTATTACTGTTTCTATTTTGTTTTGTAGTCCTAAAGATTGAAACCAGGGATGCTCTACCACTGAGTTAGGTCCCCAGTCCTTTTTTAAGTTTTGCATTTTGAGATAGGGTCTCACTAAGTTGCTGAGGCTAGCCTTAAACTGCCATCTGCCTGCCTCAGCCTTCCGAGTTACTGGGATTACAGATGTGCATCACTGTGCCCAGCTGTATTACTGTTAATATATGAATCTTCCCCTAGCCTTAAACTTGCCATCCTCCTGCCTCAGCCTCCCAAGTCCCTGGAATCACAGATGTGCACCACTGTGCCCAGCTGTATTACTGTTAATATGTGAATCTGCCCCATCTCCACATACTGATCCTTAATTAAAATTTAGCCCTGATGATGATGATCAAGGTCTCCTGACAACTCATCAAAAATCTTGATGTATCTAGGGACTTTCAGTTGCCTCCAAATGGTTTACTCCAATTGAAGGCTATTTCTCTCTGAGTGGAAGGTTGACTTTCCTCTGTTTTCCCTTCGGCAAGGGATGCAGAGATCACAAACTTGAATGTGTATAAACTAGAAGGCAAATTGCTGCATAACCAGAAAGGATAAATTTTGAAGTCTGTGTGAGCCACCCAGGCATTCAATAATACGTTTCAGGAAGTTGTTCAGAGAAATGTGGGTTGATCATTATCAAATAAATTTTTACCTCTATCTGGCTGCCCTTTTGAAGCTTCTTTATAAGTCCTCCTGTTTTCTAAATTTGGGGAAATCTCTGTATTTGAACCTTGAAAAAGACAGTCTCTTAGCAACATGCAAGAACTAAGGAACAAATTAAGTAAGAAGTGTGTTGTGATTTGTGTATGCTCTCATTGTTTTGAAAACCACCCTAAAGGTAGGCATTTCTTAAGCTAACATTTGATAAATGTGACTAAAAAGTACAAGAATGTTTTTCCTCCTCTGTGCCTTTTTTCTTTGTCTCCCTATCCTACATTTTTGCTACTTGGAGTACATATGTGGGCATTTATAATTAAAAATTAATTAAAAGTGTCTGCTTGGAGGACTTTCTGCTCCATATTTAATTAACTTAGAAAACACTGCTTGATAAGCAAATGGATCATTTAAAAAATGAAAACAGAGTTCACCCTCATTTTATATACCTACAGTAATCCATTTAATTAACCTTGGAAACATTTTGCATCCATTGTATGCCTGTAGACAAGGAAATGCGAAGTGTCTGCTGCGCCCATTCAAGGGTGATGCTATGCTACTGTAGCTTGGCTTCTTTGCTTGTGAGGAATGGCTGGTGGGTAGCAACAGAGGGGAGGAGCTAAAGCACAGCTGTTCTTGAGCTGGGCTTGGTGATCCAACAGTGGCTGGGCACTGGGGCCTCAGGTACTTCATTTTTCTGTCCTGCAAGTGATAGGCTCTGATTCCCTCTGCATGCCTGCTGTGTTCTCCACAACTTTTTACCTTGTTTTCCACAGAACTTCAGCCCAGCAGTAGCCTACAATGGCTTCTTAGGGAACCCCAAGAATTCACTGCTTTTCTGATCCAGCTCCCACAGCTGTTTGGCAGATCCCTCCTGTGTTTCTTGGTTTACAGTCTTGAGCAAATCTGCTTGACCCAAGCTGAATTTTTTTTCCAGCTGAAATTTATGAGTGAGACCACAAAGGTAGCTATAGCCCTTCATAGGACCCATGCTCAGAAAATGGCAGCATTAGTATGATCTGTGGGTGAAGTTTTGGCCCTTCAATATCAAAATTTTACCCATCAGATACTTACGCTGGCCCAGGTGACAGGGTCAGTGACTTCAACCATTTTGAGCTAGACAAGGCTACCTCCAAGTTCTGAAGAAGCAACTTGACTTTTACATAGTGGCCATATATCAGAGGTGTTATCTGTAACAAAACTAGCAGGAGTCTATTACATTATTATTTAGCTAAGCAACTTATAAAGTCAACAATTAAAAGCCAATAAACCTTTAGATTTATTCAGATTTTATCACAAGGTTTCAGCATAAATTTTGTTGTTGAAGCCACTCCATCCTTAATGCTTTCTTAAGACAGCCCTAACAATAAATACAGCTGGTTAGTAAATATTTTAGGCTTCATAGCTTTGTGGGCACATAAGATTTGTGTTATTTATTGTTATTTTAAAACTTTTTAACAGTATACCAACAGGCCTCTGGCCAGATTTGATCTACTTGACCATATTTTGACAACCCCTTGTCTACTACACCTTAACCCAGGCTTTTTCTTTTTCTCTGTTTGTGTGTTGCTGGGAATGGAACCCAGGGCCTCACGCATGCTAAGTATGTGTTCTGCTGAGCTGCACCTCAGCCCAACACCATCGTCTTTACTGGGTGGTGAGGAGTGGGTTCCTAAGAGGGCAAATGTGGAAGATTGTTAAGACTTGAGCTTGAAGTGTCAGAGCTTCACATCTGTCAAGTCCTGTTGATGAAAGCAAGTCATGAGACTAATCCATATTAAAGGGAGGGAGATAAACTTTTAACTCGGGATGGGAGGAGTAGCTATCTTTGGAAATCATTGTCTGTCTCTGGAAATTATTTTTTACATAAATTAAAGCAGTGTTCACTTTTGTCTCACTATGTTCCACTGATGAGAGATGTACATTCCCCCCACATCTTTGGATTTCTGAAGTTAGGATGTACTTTACTGTTGATGGCATCCTTGGCTACCCAGCATTGGTATGGTGTTTTTGTTACCTGTACTTGTGCAAATTTGGACATAGCAATTGTGTTTATATATTGTTGTTAATGCATGTGTTGAATTTATTGCTTATAAAAGGTCCTCAAAAACATTGTCATGATTCTACACTAGAACAAAGTTTCTGTATACAATAAAAAGTTACAGAAACAGTGACAAGATGTAGAGTTGATACTAGTGAAGCACATTTTTGTTAAAATGACCTCAGTTGCTCTTTTGTTTTGCAAAGAAACAAGAGCTTTGGATAACTAAGATAGAAAATAAGTAGATATCGATGTATCAGAATTAAGACAAAAGCCTGACCTCCCAGATGACAAATTATGCAACTAAAATTAGGAGAAATTGATAGATCCATTGAAAGAGATGAAAGGAATTTCAAAGCAATAAGAGATTGGTATGTTCAGTTCCTAAGTTGCATAGGACTGTCATCGAGCTGTGGAACAGAAATTCATCAAACTTACACCAACTTTGGACTGTTGTAGCTGCTCATTTTCTAGTGATCTGTTACTTACTTGAACAAAGATTGAATTTAGTCAGAAAGGAAATGCTGATTAAAAAACCAGTGGTTTTTCTTTTTTTTCCCCCAAGGCTCTAAAATCTTTCTGGAATGTTAAAAGCACTAAAGGAGGTCAAGGTCATGAGAATTGGTTATGAAAAGCAGTTACTATAGTTCAGCTTTGCATTGTTGATGGTGGATGTGCAGCAGTAATAATCTTCAAGTGCAGAGCAATTCCCAAGAAAGAGTTCTTTCCCAAAATTGTTGTGCACATGCACACACGTACACACACACTTCAGCCAAACTGAAGAAGAAATAATATTGTTTGGAAAACCATTCCAGATCCTGCAAAACCCACCAGCATATAGGTTCTTGATTTTTTTCATAGATGAGTATCTGCACTGCGAAGAGTAAACTCACTGAAAAGTCCATTGACCTTCTATAATTCTGCTGGCAAAGCTAGACGACAACTGTCTTTGTGGCACTTTGAGTTAACAAAGATAGGAGCCTTGGTTATCTAAAAAGCCTTCTGATATTACAGCAGGTAAGAACAAGGAAGTGCAACCTCAAAACTGGCATGCTGAATGTAGAATAGCTAGATAAAAATATTGTCCCAGAAACAATAATAGAGCATCAGGTAGAAGACAATGGACATCAGAAACAGTTAAAATAATTTAGAAGAGTCAAATGCGGTATTCTGGGAAGATGTTAGAAATAGCTGGTTTATTTTTATGTAGGTATGTGATTGATACAGGCCAATTTTTCTAAAAGCTTTTCCAATAATTATAAGCAACAAGAAAGCATCACATCATAGTTTGCTTGGCAGCATCTTTTCTGAGCTGTATGCAGACTGATGGTTCATCTTATAATCGATTGCATCTTAGACAAGATAAATTTGCCAGGCACTAACGCTAAAGCTGCTGTTTTCATGGAGTTTCCAATCTAGGTTTGATGGGATATTTCTACTCAAGTTCCAACATGGAAGTTTATTTTCCCAGAAAGAGTACATTAGAGCAAGATTATGAAGCACTTATATCAATTTTATGGAAAAATACACTTCAGATTCCTAACAGCCAAGTCTTAAAGGAATTAGATATATTAGACTTATTTTCTTTTTTGTATATGTATTTACATATTCTCAACAAATCAATAAATGCTGAATTTATTGTGGAGACTCCATGAATAACCATTAAAAGATTTTTAAATAAGGTGAAGTCTTCAGTTGATAATAGCTGTTCCCCTTTTAGCAGCTGTTAAAACCCATCCTTGTTTTCATGATGATGCCTAGAGATAATAAATGTTTAAGAATCATTTTATTTTTTAAAGTAGACATTACTTTTTCAAGTACTTTTAGGTTCACAAGAAAACTGAGCGGAAGATACAAAGCCTTCCTATCCTCACTCCAGTCCCCACGCATTTATAGCCTCTCATTATAACAGCATCCTTCTCCAGAGCGGTACATTTGTTACAAGTAATGAATCTACACCAACACATCATTATCACCCAAAGTCCACAGTTCACATTAGGATTCATTCTTGATATTTTACATTGTACGGGTTTAGACAAATGTTTAATGACCATGTGTCTACCATTATAGTACCAGACAGAGTAGTTTCATTGCCCTAAAAAACCTCTGTATTCTGCCTGTTCATCCCTCTCTCCCCCGCAACCTCAGGCAACCACTTTTTCCTCCTCAAGATAACCAAGACTCTTATCTTTGGTGACTGAAAGTGCCACAAAGAGCAGTTGTCTAGTTATTCCAATTCTGGAAATTCTGATACTTCAGATAATTCTGTAGTTGGAATCATACAGTATGTAGCCTTTTCAAGTTGATTCCTCTTACTTAGTAATATGCACTTAAGGTTCTTCCAGGCTTTCTTGTGGTTTGTTAGTTTCTTTTTAACACTGAATACACCATTGTTTGGGTACCACAGTCTACCCATTCACCTACTGAAGTGCATCTTGCTTGTTTCCACATTTTGACAGTTGTGGACAAAGCTGCTATAAATATCCATGTGCAAGTTTTCATGTGGACATAAATTTTCAGCTCCTTTGGGTAAATACCAAAGAGCTCAATTCCTGAATGATATGGTGAGAGTATGTCAGAAAATGCCAGTCTTCAAAGTGGCTGTGCCATTTTGCATTCCCACTAGTAATGAATGAGAGTCTCTGTTGCTCCACATCCTCACCAGAATTTGGTATTATTGGTGTTCTGGATTTTGGTCATCTAATAGACATGTAGTAGTATCTAATTGTTGTTTTAATTTGCATTTCCCTGATGATATATGATGTGTAGCATATTTTCATATATTGATTTGTCTTCTCATATCTAATTTGATGAGGTAGGTATCTGTTAAAGTCTTCGGCTTATTTTATAATTGGGTTGTTTTCTTATTGTTGAATTTTAGGAGTTCTTTGTATATTTGGGGTAACAGTCCTTTACCAGATACATCCTTTGAAAATATCTTCTGACAGTGTCTCTCACAGAGCAGACATTTTTTATTTTAATAAAGTCCAGATGTTCTTTTCTTTGAGAGATTGTGCCTTTGGTGTTATATCTAAAAAGCCTTTACCAAATTCAAAGTCATCTAGGTTTGCTCCTATGCCATCTCTTGTAGGACTTAAATAGTTTTCCACTTTACATTTAGGTCTGTGATCCATTTGGAGTTAATTTTTGTAAAATATGTAAAGTCTACATCTAGATTCTTTATTTTTTTTTGGCATGTGGATGTCCAGTTTTTTCATTGCCATTTATGGAAAAGATTTATATTTGCTCTATCATCTTGCCCTTGCTCTTTTATCAAAGATAAGTTGATTATGTTTACATGGGTCTATATTTCTAGATTCTCTCTTCTTTTCCATTGGTTTCTTGTATTTTTCTGTTCCTTGACCAATTCTATATTGTCTTGATTACTTTGGCTTTATAGTAAGTCTTGAAATCAGGAAACATCACTCTTTCAATTTTGTTCTCCTTCAGTACTGTTGGTTATTCAGGATCTTTTTCCTCTCAAACTTTAGGATCATCAACAATCCATAAAAAATGATTTTGCAATATTTTGACTGGGATTCGATTAAATCTGTAGGTCAAGTTGGAAAAATAAACTGACATGTTGGTAATATTGAGAACCTTTCCATTTTGATTTTGAAATTCTGTCTCTGGAAGGGAAGTGGGTCTTGACCCACTGCAGCTAAATAAGGCTGCAGGAAGCCAGGCTGCAGTTGACTGAGAAGTTTTGGCCATGGCTTCTAATTGGGTATTGCTGGGGATTCTGTAGTTCGACAGCAATGGCATAGGTCACTAGAAGCCCTCTTTTGGGTCATATTCAACGAGCTGAAGTTTCGAGTCAGTATTTAAGAATGGAAGCTCTGGAATCTCCCTGAGGTTTCTAATCCTGGCTCCATCTCCCTTCATCACTTTCAGGATTTAGTGCTTAGTGAACACTGGCCATTGTCACCTGGAACATTCAACTGTGCTTTGTTTGCCCATCTCTGGCCTGAGTAACTCCCTAAGGGCAGCAAGGTCCACAGCTTCCTCATTTCTGGCTTGATCACGTACAGGTGGTCAGACTGGTCTTTCTGCCTCTTTCCACTCCATTACACCATTGTGTTAGTCTCCCCTTTCTAAGTGCCAGCATGATTCCATTCCTTGTCAAATCAACAGCAGCATGATTAAACCCTGTGTTTTAGCAGTTCTTGATCTGACTGGACTTTCTACACATCTCTTTGTATAAATGGAGTTTTCAAAGACTAGAAAATCCCAACTATTCTGTGACAGGAATTTAAAGACTTTATGATGATGAAATATGCATAATGAATTGCTCACCCTAATTTACCACTTCTGGAAAAATATCTTGAGGTGAACCATTAGTCTTGTGAAATATAGTTCTCTATGATTGACATTTACGGTAACGTCTAACTGCCAGAAACGTTAGAAAATAAAGGTTTATGCCTTGAATATTTCTGTGGGAGGGTGTAGACATTTCCTATAGAATGACTATGTGCTTTTATTGCTACTGTTTAGTTTGTTATTGTTTTTAAAATGTTACATTTTTCAAGTCATACAACTTTAAGCCACAAATCCACTTTTGAGAAATTGTTTTATCTAAAAGATACAAGATAACTTGGATTAATCCTTATTCTTGGGCGTAATACACATAGGTTTCTAAGCTAACCACTGCAATTTTATCTCCAGTTAAAGGAGTCTTCTTACTCAGAAGTTACATGGAGAGTGTGTGAGCATGTGTCTAATGTGATGTTTGCTTGCTGAAGATAGTAATGGTGATAGAGTACCAGGAGCCATGTAAGATATAGAGCCCCAAAGACAACAGTGGCAAAACATAAATTAACTAACCAAAGGCAGTTCACCAATGAGTAATCTTTATACTTGAAGCAAATATTGGCTGTAGACGTATCATGTAGTTTCACATTGCCTTTTGGGAGGGGTTATCTTAAATTCAGGATCATTTGAAGGTATTTTAGTACCACTGTTGTGGTCTAAAATTCTTACCCCAATAATCTGATGTTTTATAGCTCTGACACAACTCTTTCCCGTTCGGTAAATTCAACATAGCAACATAGACTGGAGAACAAGATGGCATAAATTGGTGAATTATTGTGTTATTTCAAAGCACATGGTTTTTATTCTATGTTTTTAAATTTCTCATTTTGAGATTCAAAAGTGTTGCAAAAAAATAGTTTTCCTATTTCTCTTATTAAGATCTTACTCATGGTTAGGATTGTTACAATCTTGGTCATACTGTAATGACCAAAAATAAGAAATTAACATTGTGATAGGCAGACCCCAAGGTTCCTGTCCCCAGGTGTTCATGCCCTGTGTAATCCTCTTCTCTAGAGTGTGCCCAAGACCTGTGACTACAACAGCACAGCACACTGTGATCATTATGCATATAACCAAGGTCCCTAATCAATTGACTGGGAGTAATCAAGAAAGGAGTTCTCCTAGGTAGGCCTGACCCAGTCTGATGGCCCTTATGGGAGGCAGGAAGCAGCCTCAGTCCCTTTCTTGTTGCAAAAAGCTCTGCTGTGAATGGCCTAAGGAAGGAGCCATGTGGCCAGGGCCTGAGGGTGGTCGCTAGGAGCCAAGACCAGCCCTCAGCCAACAGCCAACAAGAAAGCAGAGACCTCAGTCCTACAGCCACAAGAAACTGAGTTCTGCCAGAGCCCCTTGGGCTTAGAGGTAGATCCTGATCTCCAGATGAGAACTACACCTTGATTTCAGCTTTATGAGATCCAGCTACACCATGCCAGAATTTCTGACCCACATAAACTAGAGAAGATAAAAATGTGTTGTTTTAAGTTCATGGTAATTTGTTACAGTAGAAGACTAATACACAGCTCCATATCATTAACTGAAGTACAAGCTTTGTCTGGATTTACCAGTTTTCACACTGTTGTCCTTTTTTCTATCCCAAGATCCACTCAAAATTTGATCCTTTAACACTCTTACTCCTGAAAAGTTAAGATGAAAGTTCTACCTGATATCTCATGATAAGTAACCAATTTCTACGAATCGATGTCTACAGGATATCTCATTTCAGTGACTTGCTGTGGATGGGGGTTGGAGGAACCAAGAGGGAGTGCATTCAGAGTATTTGAGTTCGTGTTTGGTCACATAACAGTGTGTGACACCATTCTGTCCAGGACGTGGAGTTCTTTTGTCTGTTGGTCCTGTTTTGGTCAAAGGGATCGCTCCAGGTGATCTGTCAGGTACAAGCAGAGATGCAACAGAATGCTGGGAGGCTAAGAAAGAAGCCTCCGACTCTCTTGTCCTTTTTCCTCTTCTTAACTGCACAGAATCCAGCTGTCTGGGAAGGATGCAATTATGCGAGGAAATGCCTCCTGCCGGCTCTAAGTCTTGAGCTTTGAATTGCTGGTTTGCTGCCTGGCAAGATGTTTTTGTATGCTCCAGCTGCCATAGAACCAAGATTGGTGACCTTATACTCAGTGCATTCATTTCCCAGGTAACAAAGAGGAGACTGTTAGGTTAAAGGTGCACAGGGAGTTTTCCATGACCAGAATCTAGGCCTTCTCGCTTCCAGTGTGTTGTTCTATCAGCATATTAGCCTTTTCCCACATAGTCTGCTGTATGCTCATGTTACAGATCAAGGGTGGAGTTTGGGTGCTATTTTGTTGGAATTTATCCAAAGACCAGAACTATTCATACTGGACCCTGCCAACAACACCGCACTCTGCTGCAAGGCTCTGGGCAGCTTTCCACTGTGAGAATTGAGCTCTTTATGAGAAACTTCCAAAGCCTCCAGTACCCCAACCAGAGTCTGGTTAAAGCCCACTGGGTCCGTTTACTTACCCAGATACGTGGAGCCAGAGGCAGTGATGGGGACAGAACTGTTGCAGCTGGCAGTCATGAATTCCTGCTTCATGGGACCTAGTCATCTTATGGCTGGGAGTGTGACCAGTCAACCTGATGTGCTCAGAGGAAACAGTAGCATCTCTTCTCCCTTGCATTTGTGGCAGAGAAGCTGGAGGCTGGTAAAGGAGAACCTGCTGGAGAAGGAGGCATGGGAATAGAAATTCCTTTGGTTTGGCTTGCCCCTTGGTTTGGAGGTTTGTATTGGCCCTTCCTTTGGCTCCCATAGAACCCTGTGGGACCTAACTTGCCGTGTTGGAACCTAGAGCACATGCAGAAAAAAAAAAACACTTTGCTTTTAAAACAAGATGAGATATTGACAAGGTAGCCCACCCTCCCCTCATTTCAAGGACTCTCAGTCTGCCCCTGATCTGAGTAGCCCCATCCATTCCTAGCAGCTGGAACTGAAGGGGCTTTAAGTGTGTGCAGTTTTAAAAATTACATATTATCTCACTTTGGGACTCTCTAAAAGTCAGTGCCCTGGAGCAAAGCCTTAGTTTCCTGCCTTGGTTCTGGCACGTGTTACACCTCTTACCATCCAGAGTCGACAATACACAGTTAATCTAGATGTTAAGCCTCCCTAAGGGGGCAAGAGCCCAACTGTCCAGTTGGTAGTCTCCGGAATCTAGCAAGACACCCAGCACTTAGCAGATAGATACTCAGCAATTATTATTAAGTGAATTGGAGAGTTTTTTTTTTTTGTTTGTTTGTTTTTTTAGAAAAATAACTCTGGTGGTCTAGAACTGTTCTATTAAACCAGGAGCTGGGGTACATGCCTGTAATCCCAGCAACTGTTGAAAGTATGCCTGGGACTGAAGGGGCTTCAAGCGCATGGTTTTTAAAATTACATGTTACTTTACTTTAGGGCTTTCTAAAAACCAGTGCCCTCAGACTCTGATGGTTGAGGCAAGAGGATCCCAAGTTCAAGGCCAACCTCAGCCACTTAGCAAGACCCTGTCTCAAAAAGGGCTAGGGATGGGGGCTGGGATTGTAGCTCAGCGGTAGAGCGCTTGTCTCGCATGCGTGAGTCCCTGGGTTCGATCCTCAGCACCACATACAAAGCAATAAAATAAAGACATTGTGTCCATCAACAACTAAAAAATATTTAAAAAAAAAAAAAAAAGGGCTAGGGATGTAGATTTGTGGCAAAGCACCCCTGGGTTTAATCCAGCACCTCAAAAAGAAAAAGAAAAAAAAACCTGTTTGTTAAATATATAACTAGAGGCTGCTATACAGGACAGTTCAAGTGTAGAACTTTTCTCTCATCATAGAAGCTTCTGTTGAAGAGTGTATTGAACAGCACTGATCTGGAGGGTGAATTGGTGAGGAGAGAAACCAGAGGCAGGTAGACCAGTTAGCTTAATTTGACAAATGTCAAGCAAGAGATGACAGCATGAACTAAGGTAGTGACAGTGTTCATGAAGCAAGTTCATAATTTGAGAAAATTACTTAGTTTGGCTGAGATGAGGGAAGAGGTAGAGTCAACGTCTGTGTTCTACCAAAGAAGCAGAATAAACAGGTCTCAAGAGAGTAGGTAGGTATCTAGGTATATGTGTATTGAAGGGATTTATTACAAGGAATTGGCTTGTGCAATTGAGGGCTGCCTGAGCCAGATGGAACCCCACAGGCTCAAGCTGAAACTTGTTATGCACAGGAGGGAGTCTGTCTCTTTCTGTCCCTCTCTTCCTGGGCATTCTTTCCCTTTCTCCCTCTTCTTTGCTCCCCTCCCGCCCCCTCCCCTCCCCTCCTCTCTTTCATTTTCTTCCTTCCCTCTCTCTTCCTACCCTCTTCTGTGTCACTGCCGCCTCCTTCCCTACTGCTTTTTCTCCTCCTCTTCCTCTCTAGGCTTTCCACTGAGTGGTACCCAGTATAATTTACTTTAAAGTCAACTTTAACTACATTGTTATGGCTTGGTTGATTTTTTTGTTTGTTTGCTTGCTTGTTTTTCTGTTTGTTTGTAACCATGGGTGTTCAACCACTAAGCCCCATCTCCAGACCTTTCTTATTTTTATTTTTATTATTTTGAGATGGGGCCTCACTAGGTTGCTGAGGCTGGCTTTGAACTTGTGATCCTCCTGCCTCAACCTTCAGAGTGTGGTGTGGTAACCACAACATCTCAATGAATCTAACACAAGTACTCATATAGTTGGATTGGATTATGAAAGCTGTTACCTTATCAGTGGTACATTAATCATTTGAATGGACTACTGGATTGTAATTTCAGGCAGATGAGGCATGGCTGGAGGAAGTAAGTCAGTGAGGGCATGCCTTTGGGGACTATATCTTGTTCCTGGTTCCTGCCTGTTTCCTGGCTGCCATTGGTGGAGAAGCTTTCCTATGCCATGCCCTTCCACTATGGTGCTTTGCCTCACTCAAACCGAAAGCAATGGAATCAGCCAACCATGGGCTAAGACCTCTGAAACCATGAACCCAAAATAAACCTTTTCTCCTCTAAGTTATTCTTGTCAGATATTTTGGTCACAGTGATGAAGAACTGACTAACACATGCATCTTCCAGATCCATTCACAGCAGCACCCACATTTATGTTGGACTAAATATTTGGGAGAGTATGTGTATGCTACAAGATTACTGTGCCTCCCTCCCATCCTCCATCTCTTATGAGACATCTTCCTTCTAGCCCACTCTAAGTAGAAACATATTAGAAGGGGACTTGGGGGAATATCATTTAGCCTGGCCGAATTGATACCACAAAGCTACCACAGATGGCTCCCAGTTTTCTAACTAGGGCAACTGTGTGAGTACTTGTGTTAGATTCATTGAGATGTTGTGGTTACCAGAAGATGACTGTGTGACAATGGAGGGGAGCAGCTGATAACTCTCTAGCTTGCTGAGGTTTTGAAGGACCTCTGGACCATCATGCATCGTGCTCACAAATGTGGCTCAGGAAGTCATGAGGGGTTTGGGCTGAAGACACCAATGAGAGCCCCACATGTGAATAGTACTTAGAACCAAGTGACTATTCTAGATTATTTAGGGGAAGCAGGGAGAGCACCAAGAGCAGAGAATGTTCACACACAGGAGTTGAGGAGGGAAGAGAAGTCCAAACAAGTGGATCAGCAAAGGTGCTGAGATGGAGCTGAGCATGTACAAATGAAAAGATAGTTGTAGCTTAAGTCTGTGATTGTATAGTTTTCTCTTTCTAGCTTGGATAGCAAATGAGGACAACTTTGCAGCTGATCCATAGTCAGAGGAAGACACTGAGGGAATGTAATTGGGAGTGCTAACAAGAGTGATCATGGCAGATTGTGTCCCCTCAAGTACACTAAGCAGGCATGTCTTTTGGGTGCAGCCTCTAGGCCAGGGGTTGTGAACACAAGTGCCTGCTAGGTTCTAGCAAGGAGAAGACTATCCATGGAAGGCTTCACAGAAAAAATAACAAAAGGCATGATCACTGGGATAGGTAGGAATTGGTCAAAAGGGAAGAGAAGATACCCTATTTTCCCAGTGATCCTGACCATATGTGATCTTGTGATCTTGATGAATTCATTTTTTCTTTAGAACAGTGTTTCACAGCCTAGTCTCAGCTTGACTGGGAAGATGTGTGTTTTCTGCCATTATGGTTTGGATATGAGATGTCTCCCAGAAGCTCCTATGTTATTGCAGGAATATTCCGAGGTAAAATGGTTGAATTATGAGAACTGGATCCTGATCAATTCATCCTAGTTTGAATGGACTGACTGGGTGGTAACTATAGGCAGGTGGGACATGGCTGGAGGAAGAGGTCACTGGGGGCATGCCCTAGAGGGGTACATCTTCCCCACAGCCCCTTGCCCTTCTCTCTGCTTCCTAGCTGCCAAGAATAGAGCACTTGCCTGCCACCACATCCTTCTCCCATGATGTTCTGCCTCACCTTGGGCCCAGAGCAATAGAATTGACCTACCATGGACTAAACCTCTGATAGTCTGAGCCAAAATAAACTTTCCCTCCTCTAAGTTGTTATCTAGTATTTTGGTCACTACGACACAAAACTGACTAAACCACCTACTAAATTACATCTAAATTATACCACAGAGCTATTAAATATACATATATATGTATGTTAATTTTATATGTCTGTTTGTATGTGTATATGTGCATGCATGTGTGGTTGTTCCATCTTTAGCCACTTATCCCTCTCTCCTTTCTTCCATGAGCGTGCTTAACTCAAGGTAAAATTCACTTTACTCCTCAAAGTTCAGTTTTTAAAGTTTTGAGTAATAAAGTTTTTCATTATCTTTGATAATGAAAGTTCCATAGACCTGTGGACATTAGCCTGTGGCAGCAATGACCACAGAACAGAACGTCTAATCCAGGCTGTCTATCCCAGCCACCCAGCAAGTCACTCTCAGGCGTTTTTCAGACATGCAAAGCTGACCCTACTTCCCAGAGATTCTAATTTAATTGATCAGCAGAGGCGCCTGGCCAGTAGTGCTGTTTTTAAATTCCATGTGAGGCACAGCCAGTGTTATACCCCTGGTTTTGATCATATCATTGACTTATTTAGGGAGATGGAGAAGAGAGTCACTGCAGGCTACTGAGGATGGATAAGGAACACAGCCAAAGCTGCACTTACCCTAAATGGTGACTTGTTAGCACTGTCCATGCCTCCTGCCCCTTCCCTATCTAGACGGTTAGACTTGGGTACAAATGGACTAGACAGAGTCTATGGTAAAAACAGACTTCTGTGTTAAAGCTCAAAACCAGCTTCCAGTAGAGCAGAACCCATTTGTCATTAGAGGATGTGCATGAGTGAGAACATGTTTATCTCACAGATACCTTCAAGCAGTGGGTGTGAATTGGGGGGGGGGGGTGTTGTTGTTTCTTTGTTTTGTTTTCTTTTAAAATTACAAAACCATTATTTCAGACTAAATCTTGGAACTCCAACACCCACCCTTTAGTCACCAGCCTACCCTGAGACCCTTCTTAGTAGCAGTAGAATTCCTCAAACCAACTTAAAAACCAAAGCATCAAGTGTTAAAAGTTACTTCTGTGTTTAGTAAAAGCTAAAATTAGCAAAAATAGTATCAAATTGAAACCAGCTGTTCTATAAGGAGCCATCAGACCATAGTCTATTATTTCCTCCTGAGGCGGCTTCTACCTCAGAACCTCATCTTTCCATCTCAACAGTATGTCACTGTTGGTGCCTAGAAGGGGATGAAAAATGTTTTGTTTTGTTTTTTCCTTTCAGAATAGATAACATTTTTTAAATGGAATAGGTACAGGGAAATAAGTAGAATGTGGTATTAGACATTCACATTGAGTGCATCTGACTTAACCCTTCCTTCTTCACTATTTCATATGTCCAACATCTCTGCAAAGACAAAGTAATAGTATTTAGGGGGTTTTGTTTGTTTGTTTTCTCTTTTGTGGTACTGGGGATCGAACCCAAGAATACTCTACCACTGGGTTAATCCTCAGCCCTTTTTATTTTGGAGACAGGATTATGCTAAATTGCCAAGGCTGGTTTCAAACTTTCCATCCTCCTGCCTCAATCTCTAGAGTAGTTGGGATTACAGGCAATAGTGATCAGTGTGTAGTCTCAACAGGGAGTCTAAGGTCTAGTAAAGCAAACCTTTCTTAGCTATTCTCATGTGTTCTACAGGGTTTCACTCTGCAGATGGGGTGGTGAATCATTGGTTTGCCCGGGTTTGCTGTGCTAGGAACAGCATGCCTTAAGATTGCAGGCCACCTGGGGTCTGCTTGGATGCTTATCAGCTTCATGACCTTACATGTTTTCTTCATCTCAAAACAGGAAGCATCTTATCTGTCTCATACACAGTGTTTGGTAAGTTCAGTTGATTTTAATTACTATTATTAACATGTGGCACCTTGGAACAAAATGCCTTCTGTCCTCAAGAAGCTTATAATTGAGGTGGCAGAAGCAGTTGGGAATTATCAGTTCATGTAATAAATACTTACTAATAGCCTGCTTTGTGCCAAAATCTGGCATAGGGGCTGTGATGCAGAAAGACCGAATGACAGAAGCTCTGCTGTGGGGATCTTGGTTGAGAGGTGCCTGGGAAGAGCAGAGGCCAGAGGGTATATTGTCATGGAGGGTGCCGGGAGGGAGGCATTTCAGACTCACAGGCATGACAAAGGTGAGGGGGTGTGAGAGTTTGTGAAAGACAGTTTGAGGATAGACCAGCACTAAAGGACAAGGCTGCCAGAGGAATGCAGACAGTGATAGGAGCAGATATTGCAAGCTTGGCCAAGAGCATTGACTGCTGCATTGGTGAGGTGTGGCCAATTCTCTGCAAAGGGTTTAGTGCCTCACTGCATGAGGATACCTCCTTAGTATCCCCTGGTCAGTGTTCAGTCCCTTTGCAGCTGGGCCTGCTGCATCTGTGGACACACAGCTATGAGAACAGCCCATAATAGCAGGCTGCTCACACAGTAGGAGCCCTGGGAGGAAGATACTGCCAAGATTTCAAAAGCTTTGGCCAAGAATACACCTCCAGAATGGCTATCTCAGACCAAGCCTAGATTATATGTCTAATTAAAACAAAATATACAAAGCCTAGGTCAGGGAACACAATATGCCTGTTTTTGAGATAAGAGACTGCAAGAAATAAACTGGGCAGCAGCATGTTCATAGGGCAGAAATGACTTAAACTTTTACTCAAGATGGGCATAAGCGTTGACTCAAGCTTGTCCTGTGCTAAAAGAAAGCCTTAGCATGTGGGTGTGTGCTAAAAAATGGTAGGTGGCATTTACATCATTGGACTTGGTGCCTTTAGCAACTGAGCACCACTTGGAAACTAGTCACTGAATTTATGTAATGGAATGTCAGGTTTATGAGGGACCGTGAAGGGTGTCTACCCAGCTGTTTCTACATTGATTTTGTCAAGTGACACCCAGTGTCCACTTAGACTTGGGAGCAACCCCCTGGCCCTTGAACAGCTAGTTTCTGCTCTTGAGGCTGATTCTACCTTGTGGGGGCATACAGGTGAGGTACTGTATACAATATCCCCATCTGTGTCTCTTCAAGGTAGCTCTCCTGTGCATTCATGACTCTCTTCCTTGAGCTGAACATCTTTGTATATTGTGGTTTCAAGTCCTTCTGCCATCTCGATAGCTTGCCTCCATACATTAGTTTTTTGGGGGTAGCAAAAACACTGAATCATTCTACAAGTGGCCCAATTCACCTTGAATGGAGCAAGATTATGAATCTTCACCTTCGTCTTCCTAAACTGTTATGTCAACGCTGGAGCTTCTGGTACGAACATAGTGAGCTTGCTTGTCAGCTAAAATCTATAGAGGAGGTTTTGTTTTGTCTTTTTGACAGTTTAGTATCTCCTAAGTGTCTGCTCTCCTTCCTGTATTTGTATACTTTGTTTTTACAACCCAAGTTCAGACCTTTTATTTGATCCCTGATTTATTTCTTCAGCTTGTAAAAATTATCAAATTTTGATTCAGTGGGCCAGGAAATTCACTATTACCCTGGCTTCCTCCCAACCACAAATGTGATAGATAACCTTGCCTTCTTTATCATCTTTCAAAGCACAAGTCCTGCCCTTTGGGCAAGAGCAGAATGAAAGGGTATTTGGCAGGCATGAGCCAGCTCCCTACCCCTGCTGGGCACAGAATCACTCAATAACATGCAGATTGCTCTACCCCAGTGTACCAACTAGTCAGTAAGAATACTATGAAAACTGCACAGAGGACTTAGTGTAGCCCAGTTCTCTCTGATTTCCTCCCTGATGTTCACCAACGATGGATTAGCAATACAAATTTTAAGTTGTTGGAATGAAAGATAAAACCATGCCAGAGGACTTGACCCATTTTGAACCGGTAATTGCTATTAACAATCTTTTCATTCATCTTTGACTTTCATTCCACCTTATCAATGTTCATTTTGTTTTTTTCTATCCAAGCAAAATTTTGTTTAAAGAGGCCAAATATAAATTCCCTATACCTCATGTACCAAAAACACTCCAGCTTTGATTTGCTATTTAAAAACATTCATGAGATCTTACTAAAGGAACCTGTCCCCAAAGCCTAATTCCATTGTCTGTGTGATGTCTGTAATCCCCAGTTCATTCTGGTCTTTGGATTTCTGAGTGAACACACCTGTCACTCCATCCTCTCCTAGGCATCCCCAGCTGCCTTTCCTTTGGTTGGGCTTAAGTTCTGTGCCTTTCAAACCTTGAGCATGATCTTTTGAGGTCTAAGCAACTTCTTTGATTTCCATAGCAACCCTCACATTTCTTCTCATAGAATTTTTGGTCATTGCCTAATGAGAGCTTCTACCCTTCATGAACACTCCTCTGTTTTTGAATTGTGCACTGATGATCATGCCCTTGTTGCCTGAGAACTTCTAACCTAAGCTTTACCACTCATTGGATGTGAGAGCCAAGCTGATTGTCTCTAAGTAAGAAACAAAGACTTCTCCCAGTCCCGAATCCCATGTTTAAATACCAAAGTGTGCAGATACTGAATAGCCATGCTGCCCTGGGATAGTGCTATGGGAACCCAGCTTTGGCCATCTGCCCTTTTGCAGAGCAGCCCTCAGAGTAGTTGTGATTTATCTATGAATCTTATGACTCTTCTTTTATTCCTCCGTGTTCTTTCCTCTCCTCATTCTCATCTTGTAGAATCCACGGGTGAGTGTTCAAGTGTTACACAATTCAACTATTGAGACTGAAAATGGCAAGGCAGTTTTCTATTCTTAAATTAACATAAAGCACAGAAGCTATAGAAGTGTGTTCGTGCTGTTCTTAAGATAAAGTCATCTTGATTTTCTTTGGGAAAATGACCTTTGAAAGTATGCATATGTGCATAAGAATATTTATCACTTTGGATCTTGAACTTTCCTAAACAAGAAATAATCTCTGACCTTAGGAAGTATTTCTCAGCTGTGGCCCAATATCTTAGGTCGCAAGTCCTGGGCATATCTTGGAAGACTGTTGCAGCCATCTTTGGGGAGTGCTTTCCATATTTGACTCAAAGGAATATGGACAGCTAACCATTCAGCAGGTAGCTAGCTGCTGCAACCAGCTGGAAAATCTTCCCATCTCTTCACTTTAGACTCGTGATCTGTTTTTGAGATTTGTTTGAGGATAGGATGCTAGAGGTGTATGCTTGGCCTGTCAGACAGTGATCTGGCTCATGGACCCTTTGAATTTGCCAACCAGCCTTCATTCATTCTCCCTTCACAGTCACTCCCATTTGTGTCCACTACCACCATCCTGTAGCAGCCACCATCTTTCCTAGGACACTGTCATGGTGTTAGCAGACTTCTCCCTGTCATTCTTATCTCCCTCTAGTTCACTTTATGGACTGGACAGCAGCCAAAAGGAATTTCTAAAAATAGAAGTCAGATCACAGCATCCACATGCTTAAAACCTTTAGTGGCTACCACTTGGATTTGGGAACAAGAACAAAATTATTTACTTTGTACAGTGAGGCCCATGATTTGCCTCTGAAATATCACTTCAGCCGTGTCACCTGGCACATGACTACCAAGGTATTTTTTGCCCCTGAGCCTTTGCACATTTCCCTCTGCAAGGACCACTCTTTCCCTCCCTCCTCCCCTGGTCGATTCATACCTAAGTTTAAACGTAACTTCCTTTAAGAAGTTTTCTCTACCATTCTCATCTACATGAGGGCTCCTTGGCATGTTCTTTTAATGGTTCTTGATTATTTTGGCAGCTATCACAATTTTTAATTACCTCATTTAAATCTTTGTCTCCACAGGCTGTAAAGTTTAGGAGGATGGAAATTATTTTGTTTTCTACTGTAGCCTCTATCACCTTTTACGTGGCCTCATGCATAGTATATCATGAAATATTTGTTGAAAAGATGAAAAAGATATTTGTTGAATAAGTATGTAGGAGAATGGATTAGTGCTACTTAATCTTACCGAATGTGGTAAAATGGAAAATAGTATGGCAGAGTAATGAAAAGATGAGATTCCAAGCTCCATCCTGCTGATTATCAGCTTCATAATCTGGGACAGATATCTTGACCTTCCAGTCCTTCACTTATCTTTTGTTAAAGTTGAGGATAAAGATCTTGACCTATCTTGGGTAGATGCTGTAAAGCTCAAATGAGTCATTTTTGGGTGAACGGGCTCAGAACTATGCAACAGAGAACCTACTTGTCCTTAATGTCTATTGTCTTGAGGTAATTCAGATCGTGACTAGCAGAGGATGAAAGGAATTGAAGGGCTGGGAACTGGGCCAGCACAGTGGCTGGGTGAAGGAGCAGATGCCAGGCACCAGAAGTGTATGTGTGTGTGTGTGTGTGTGTGGAGAGAGAGAGGATGTGCAAAGCTGCATGGGTCATCTCTGTCAGAAGTCTGTGCCAGGTCCCTTTAGGTATGTTTCAGGATGTGAGACCGGTACTGATGTTTACTTGTGCCAGTTCCTGTACCATTTCCATGTGGAGGTCATGTACCATAGTGGGAACATTCCCAATTCAGAGAGAGATGTATTGAAAGTTCTAACCCTGCCATTAACCAGGTTGTGGCCTTATAAACATATTTAACCTCTGTTCCTTTGTTTCTTTATTATAAAATTGAGGTAAAAACAGTACTGTTTTTCTCATAAATCTTCAAGGGTTATTGTAGGGAGGGACTAAATGAAATAACATACAAATATACTTTGGAAACATATAAGGTATAATATGCAGAAAATAGTGCTTAAATTAAAAATTGTGGAATTCATCCAATAATTGTCTGAAGTACCTCCTTTGCACATGCTTTATACATAAATTTCTTAGTAACATATTTTAGTCAAGTAATTTATAACTAGAGTGCTTATGAATGCAGTAACTTACTGAGTGGATTTGTAGAAGAACCTTTTGGGAAAAGAACTTCCATACATCTAGATTGATTTAAGGGTAGTATATTTTGATCAACATTTGCTAGCAAGAGAATACCTCACTATTTTTACATGACGACTGCTAAAATATATGCAAATGTAATTATTCTTTTTAACTCAGAAATTATGCATGTGGGGTATAAAATATCTGAGAGAAAAATTGAACGAGGAAATGTGCCTCCAGCTAACACTATCTGATTGGACTACCTATTATTTTAAACTGAACCAAAATTTTAATAGTAGTGTTTTAACACAAAAGATAACCATTGTATTCTATTTCATCTTGATGTCAGAAGAATTAAAATATTAAAAACAAATCTGAGAATTAAGAACATTCCCTGTCTTGTCCTTCCTAGTGACTTGGAGGTTAAAGGCAGACTGTAAAGCAGCACCAAGAGCCATCAGCATGTCCTGTATCTCTCAGAACACCTAAGTTGATGGTATTAGTGTTGCTTTCAACATTTTAACACTCTGTCTCTTATTATGAATTAAAAAGATTTCTTTGTGCATGTGCATTTTTAGAGTAGAACTCTAAAAATGAACAGAAAATCCCTGAAGTCCTGTTCTTCCAATTAACAACCTTATCTCAGAAATTCTGATGAGATTGCAAAAGCTACACATTTAACATTTATGGAGAAACATTTGGCAAGAAACTAAATGCTGCATTGATTTCCATATATCCGGGTTTCAAAAGCTTAGTAGGGCCTGTAGAGGCTTGAAGGCTTCTTTTTGTTTGTTTGTTTGTTTCCAATACTAGGGATTGAACCCAGGGTTTTTCTCTCACTAAATTACACCCCATTACCCATACACACACTTTCTTAAAAATTTTGAGACAAGGTCTCACTAGGTTGCCCAGGCTGACCTGGAACTTGTGATCTTCCTGCCTTCTGAGTAGCTAGGAGGTAGGTATGCACCACTGCCCCCAGCTTATAGAAGGTGTTTGCAAATCCTGACAACTAATGTTAAATTCTGTGCCCTGTATAATAAAAGTTATAGCTGCAAGGTCTGCCTTGTGTAATTCATATGGGGTTTTTTAATTGATATATAATTCATTTACCATATAATTCACCCAATTAAAATGTATATTATAGTGGTTTTCAGAATATTTACAAAGTTGTGCAACTATTAGTAAGTTCAGAACCTTTGCATCACTCCAAAAAGGGAACGCTATACCTATGAACAATGAGTCTCCATACTCCTCCAGCCCCTTACCATTAAATCAGCTTGCTATCTCTAAATTTGCCTATTCTGGACACTTCATATAATGGAATCATATACTATGTGGCTTTTCTGTCTGGCTTTTTTCACTTGGCACAGCATTTTTGAGTTTCATGCATGGTGTAGCATGAATACTTCCTTTTATGTCTGAGTAACGTTCCATTGTATGGATTTACCACATTTTTTTTTTTACCCATATCAGTGATGGACAGTTGCGTTGCTTCTGTTTTTTTAACTGTTACAAACAATGCTGTTATGAACATTCATGTACAGGTTTATATGTGAATATAATGGTTTCAGTTCTCTTGGGTTCATACCTAGGAATGGAATTGCTGCATGTTATGGGTTATGTTTAACTTTTTCAAGAAATGCCTGCTGTTCTCTCAAGTGGCCACCCCATTTTACATTCTCATCACAAACCAATGTATGAGCATTCTCGTTTCTCCACACCTTCATCAACGCTTTTATTGTCTACCTTTTATATTCCCCCCATCCTAGTAGGTATGCAGTGGTATCACATTGTGATTTTGATTTGCATTGCTTAGTGCCTAAAGATATGGAATATCTTTTCATGTGTTTATTGACCTTTGGTATATTTCTTTGCAAAAAACGTCTATTCAAATGCTTTACCCAAGTGTTCCCTAGGAGCCTAAAACTGGCATTAAGTCCCTGAGTGTTCCCCAGCCTAAGATCCAACCTGTCATTTTACCAATTTCCCTACCTGTTACTTGAAGACAATCACTCTGTTCAGTTGCCAAGGCAAGGGATCTGGGAAACCTGTCTTCTCACCATTCAGTATCTCTAGTCTGTTAGCATGTCCTGTGGATTCTTCCTCTTGGATATTTCTCAGATCTTTGTCTCCTTTTCCAGTGCTGTCATATTGCTTCAGATTCTCCTCTCATCTCTCCTAAGAAACTGAAATGATCTCCTCTCTCATCTTCCTACCTATAACCTATTCCTCCTCTCTCTTCTATATTGTCTGAAGCAAAGTCAGATTGCTATGTATCCTTCCAGGGCTACCCAAACCCTGTAGGCTAATGGCCACATGCCTGAGGGAGTCTGCAAGGTCTTGGATCCTTGCCTTTTTACTAGTCCAAAATTATTTCAAAATACAGTTCAAAATTGACTTCTCTGGATGCCCCCTACCCCCACCAGTCCAGGCATCTCCAATCTCAGTTTTGTTTCCCTTCCCTCTCCACTCATGTTATCTGCACATAATCTTGTCTCAGAGAAGCATGCAATCATTGTGTCACTCTGTGTCTTTGCCTCTTTCTCGCTGAGTGTGGTAGTTTCTGGGATAGAGTAACCCATCAGATATTTAGTCAGCTACCCAGTGCCCCAAATATACCAGGCCTTGTTTGGTGTTTGGAGCCCCTGCACATAGTCCTGCCTGCAGATGGGAAACTGGGAAGGCCTCTCTCTGAGGCAGTATGAGGTGACTTGTAAAACTGAGCAGAAGGCAGCTGAGAAGAATTGAAGGCAAGAATGGTTTAGATATGTCCAGCAGGTTTGAAGGTTTTGAAGTAAAAAAAAAAAAAAAAAAAAAACACTACAGAATTATGTTGAAGAAAAATACCAGAGACTATAATTGGAGGGAGCATTCTCTAGACTGGTGAGAGGGAGAGGGTCAGCCCACACAAGGATTTTAGGCCAGGTTAAAAAATTTTAGATTTTATCCCAAGTGCACTGAAAAGGTCTTTGAATGAAACTCAGTACTCTGTCACGTTCCTGTTGGAAGTTAGTGCATCCCCAGAGAGATCTTTGGTGGTGGTTTTGAAGGCTGGCAGGCATGCACACGGGGAAACATCTAAGGATACAGCACAGAGACGTGGTCTAGAGGTTGAGATATGGACTCCAGAGTCACAGTGCTTGCATCCCAGTGCCCCTTCTGTGACTTCAGGATACTGGGCGAATTACTCAGCCTCTTCAGTCTTCAGTTTGCACATCTACTAAATGGGATCATTAATATCACATGCCCTTTGAGTTTGGAGGATTAAAAGAGTTAACATATGTAAAGAATTTAGAACAAATCCCAGGGTGTGGGTCCAGGGGCACTGGTCACATTGTCATCTGTGTGACCACATGGACTTTGGAGCATGCAGCAGGTACAGCTCAGTGAGTGGTTCCGACTAGGGGTTGCGAATCACTCCACTCTGGCTTTGATTCAGGCTCTGCTATTTTTAGCTGGGTGTCCCTAGGCAAATTTCACAGGCTCGGGAAACTTCAGCTTCCTCACACGAGGAATTAAGAGTCCTCAGGAACTCACTGGACATCAAGGGAGTTACTTGATAATGTGCAAAGAACACTTTGCTCCCCATTAGCCCCACAAGGAGCACTCAGGCCTATGGAAGTGACTGCTGCTGTTATTTTTCTGCATTTCTGGGTCACTTCTTTTTCTTATTTTCACTTCCCATGTCCTGGGCTATGCACCATCTCCTGGGGATGTTCGCATGGCATATTGTCATGTTCTTGATGTAAGTGAAAATGGCATTTAAAGGTAAAAAATTAAAATTTCAGTTCATTGCCTACTGAGATTGGTTGCTACAGAAACAGTAAATGTTTGGCAACAGTCCATAGGCAGTGTTGAGTGGGAGCCAACATAGTTTTTAAAATTCAGCTGTGTGGTTTTTAATTGAGAGGAGGGGCAGAGGTGGGACCTCTTGCTGTGCAGCCTGGGTTCCCCTTCATTGAGCCTGAGTCAGTGAGGCAGGAGGTAGACACCAGCTGGGACCTACACATTCTGCAAACTCAGATGTGTGTGGTCCTTAGAGTGAATCTGTCACACGTTCTTAATTTTCAGGTTCTGTTAAGGGGATGTATATTGGGATATATATGAAGTAGAAGAGATGCACAGTTTCATATACCTGGCTTGTAAGAAGTCTGATCGGCCTTGCATGGTTTGCAGTATTAAAGAAAAACTATTTTGGGGTCCCAGTGGCTTCCTACAGATTTAGGTCAAGACAGGCAGGAGGGCAGAAGACAGTCGTCATGCATTTGGCAACTTTCTCGTAACCTACTCTGCATTTGACCCTGTCAGAGCCGCTTAGTCCTATTTTGTCTTGTTAGACATGGTGAGAAACTGAAAACAAAGTGAAAACAGAACCAACCCCTGGAACCACCCAAATCTTAACAAGGGCATTTAACACCAGCTTGTGTGGGTCCCAGGCAAAAGCAGTGCATTTTGCTTTTGGAGCATCATAAGAAAATTCCAAAAGAACGTTTGCATTCTTTGTTGGATAAATGTACTCCTAAGCCCTTTCCTGAAGAGGAAGCTGGTTTCAAGTAATTGTATCAGTTATGACCATGTCTTAGAGTGTTTTGTTTCCCTAGAGTTATATTTAGCACAAATATGGGTCTGTGGGAGGAGGCAGGAAGGTAAACTCAGAGGAAAGTAGATAAGAGGGCAAAACAATCAGAGGGACAAGTTCTAAAATAAAGAGCTTGACGGGACATGATCTGGTGTAAAATAGAATTTCACCACTCCTAATGTGTAGTAAATGATTGATGATCTGAAATGAGCACCATGGAGATAAAGGCATTGAAGCTAAGACTTAGCATTAAATTAGCACAGACAGATTAAAAGTCTGAGCCAAATTTAATGCTCTGAATCCAGAGCCTATATTAATAATAAACGCTTCATAATGAAAAGGCAAGTTACAAATTACCATGCTCTGTCTTAAGTTCTGTGAGCATTCAAGGGGCAATTCAGCTTTTTGGTGCATTTTTTTCTAGGCTATGAATGAGCCACAGGCTGAGGCTTGACTCAGAGTAGCTCTTGAATAAACATTTGTGGAATGCCCACTGTGTGTGACCCTGAGGCAGGATGGGGCAAGCGTGGACTGAGGGGTAAAGAGAGTTTAGATCTGCAACATGTACTTTCCCACATGGATTTCAGTAAGAAAAAAATTCTTTATGTAATTCTATTTTATTATTGCAAAACAAACCGGTTATTCTAAATAGATAAGAGTAGTGCTAAACATCAAGCGTGTCCTGAGTGGAGAATGTCAGTCGAGTGGCCATACACTCTAAATTTGCCTCATCTTATGTCTTTAATTATAATGCCTATTCCAGATTCTTTACTGATATTGGCCTTTATCTTTTTGTGTGTGTGTGTGTGGTACCGGCTATTGAACTCAGGGGTACTCGACCACTGAGCTACATCCCCAGCCCTATTTTGTGTTTTATGTAGAGATAGAGTCTCACTGAGTTGCTTAGTGTCTTGCCGTTGCTGAGGCTGGCTTTGAACTCATGATTTTCCTGTCTCAGCCTCCCAAAGTGCTGAGATTACAGGCGTGCGCCACCGTGCCCAGCTTTTGACTTTTGTCGTCTTGTAAATCACGCCAGGCTGCCCCAGTAATACCATATTCAGTTTTCTTAATACAAACTTGCTCTGTAGAAGAAATGCCTAACTTTTTTTATTGCCTCTGGCCCAGGGCTTCTCAACCTTGACTATATTGGCATTTCAGGTGTGATAATTGTGGTGGGATACTGCCTCAGATATTACAGGATGTTGAACGGCATTCCTTGGCTTCTACATGTTCCATTTAAACTGCAAGGGGGTTTCCAATTCTATGACTAAATTATTAATTACATGAATCCTACACCAAATAGCATCCCTTCACCTGGTTACTGTACCCCAAATGTCTTAACTAAGCATTGGTGTTCATGGATGAATGTAGAAAATAAGATTATAACACTAAAGCAGATGAGCGGCACTGGAACGGCCCTTGTATTCCATGGTTGTGTATATTATTTTGCTAATTTTTTATCAGCTGCCTCAATAGAGGAAAAAGTCAGAATGAAATTAAGATATCTCAGTTCTATTGACTTGTTGAGCAATGGTTTCTATCATTGTCTGGAACTGTTTCCTGTCTCTGTCAAATAAGAGAGCATTACTGAACCTTTTCCAGCTTTAAAATCAGGCCTGTGTCTTCCCTCAAACTCAGTTTTCAGCACCCATTTTCGTTCATTCACTTTGACTGAAGTGAAGGCTTAAAACAACTCTATGGTCCCAGGTTAACTCTTCCTTAACAGGCAAATCTAAAAAGCCCCAAGGTAGGGTTATAAAGAATGGTAGTATCATTTCTACATGTTTGCTTGGTTTCAGAGCACATTTATGTAATGGATACATTTCCTTAAGTATGAAAGTGAATTAGCTAAGAATTCACCTCTGAAGATGCAGTGGATGTAGCCAGCAACTTAGCCATAGAAACTCTGCATTTTGAATGAGTATCTCTGAATAAGAATGTTTGGGTTATAAAGTCCACATATGTGAATAGTGATGTGTAAAGTTATAATTATTTTTTCTCAAAGAGCTCTATAGGTAGAATCCTGTGGTATAGTGAAATTTGAATGAATTCAAAGATTTGAGAAATTCTTAGGATTGTGTAATACTGTGTTACCTTGGAGAACAACAACAACAACAACAAACTTCATTAAAACATGATTGAATTTTCACTGAATCATTTAAAAGGGATTGAAGTACCATGTGTTAAGTTAGTCAATAAAGGATAAATTGGTGCCTTTCAGTATCTCTGCCTTTCATGTAGAATGGTTGAAATGTCTGACAAAAGAATTTTCTCAGCAACTTTTTAAGGTTGACTATTCCATGAGTCATAAATTGCTAAATAAAACATTAAAGTGGCTGGGCTTTTTTTTTTTTTTTTAAACTACTTCTAGGTTTATTTCATGAGGGTGATAACAGTCTGTACATATTTATAAAAGCTGTACTCTAAGTTCACAAAAGTTTTTTATTTTACATTTTTTTCCAAGTTCCTTTCAGTTTTGTCCTTAAAAAAATATTTTTAAAAATGTGGGTTGTGTCATCGAAAACAAAGTCTTTGCGAAAGGCAAATAATCATCTATCATGAGTGTACCTGCATGCTTTGAAGACTCAGGTGGAGGCCTCGGAAGCATTCGAGTGAGTTCACTGCTCTCAGACGTACAGGTTTATCTAGATGGCAAGTTAATACATGGTCAGCAATCCTTATGTCTATGGCTTTTGTGCAAAACCCTTTCTCTAAGGTCTTGTCTTTAAGCTGATAACTCTCACTGTCATCTGAGCACAGGGCCCCTGCTGCCACCTCTCCTGGGCCAGCACACATGTCCAACAGCCACCTCATATTCTAACCACTGACTTTTTTTTTTCTTTTTAGTTATACATGACAACAGAATGTATTTTGATATATCATACATACATAGACTATGACCTCCCATTCTTGTGGTTGTACATGATGTGGAGTTACACTGGTACACTTGTATTCATATATGAACATAGGCAAATTATGTCTGATTAATTCTACCATCTTTCCCATTCCCATTCCCTCTCCCTTACCCCCATTCCTCCCTGTCCAATCCAGTGAACCTCCACCCACCCACCCCCACCCATTGTGAGTCAGCATCTGTATATCAGAGAGGAACATTTGGTCTTTGGTTTTTGGGGATTGGCCTTTTTCACTTAGCATGATAGCCTCCAGTTCCATCCATTTGCCAGCAATGCCATGATTTCATTCTTCTTTATGGCTGAGTAATATTCTATTGTGTCCATGTACCACATTTTCTTTATTCATTCATCTATTGAGAGGGACCTAGATTGATTCCATAGCTTAGCTATTGTGAACTGAGCTGCTGTGAACACTGATGTGGCCGTGTCACTATCGTATGCTGATTTTAAGTCTTTTGGGTATATGCCAAGGAGTGGGACGACTGGGTCAAATGGTGGTTCCAAGTTTTCTGAGGAATCTCCATACTGCTTTCCAGAGTACTTGTACCAATTTGTAGTCCCACCAGTAATGTATGAGTATGCCTTTTTCCCCACATCCTTGCCAATATTTATTGTTACTTGTATTCTCAATAATTACAATTCTTACTGGAGTGAGCTGGAGTCTTGGTGTAATTTTAATTTGCATTTCTCTAATTGCTAGTGATATTGAACATTTTTCCATATATTTGTTGACCATATTTCTTCTGTAAAGCGTTCAGTTCCTTTGCCCATTTATTGATTGGGTTACTTGGGGTACTTGTTGTTTGGTATTAAGTTCTGTATATATCCTGGAGATCAATGCTCTACCTGAGGTGTAGGTGGCAAAGATTTTCTCCCATTCTGTGGGCTCTCTGTTCAGGTTCTTTATTGTTTCCTTTGCTGTGAAGAAACTTTTTAGTTTGATACAATTCCATTTATTGATTCTTGATTTTACTTCTTGTACTTTTGGAATCTTGTTGAAGAATTCTGTTCCTAAGCTGACATGACGGAGATTTGGGCCTACTTTTTCTTCATAGGGGCAGGGTCTCTAGTCTAATGCCTAGGTCCTTGATCCACTTAGAGTTGAGTTTTGTGCAGGGTGAGAGATAGGAATCTAATTTCATTTTATTACATATGGATTTCCAGTTTTCCCAGCACTATTTGTTGAAGAGGCTATCTTTTCTCCAATGTATATTTATGGCACCTTTGTCTAGTATGAGATAATCATATTTATGTGAGTTTGTTGCCATGTCTTCTATTCTGTTCCCTTAGGCTTCACATCTGTTTTGGTGCTGATATGATGCCATTTTTGTTAGTATAGCTCTGTAGTATCATTTAATGTCAGGTATTGTGATGCCTCCTGCTTCCCATTTTCTTGCTGAGGATTGCTTTGGCTGTTATGCTAACCCTGACTTCAGGATCTGCATGTTTTCTGATAGATTCTGTTCAAGGTTTTATCTTTTTTATTTCAGCAGCCTACACCCCAGGCCTTTCATGATCATTGCTCTCTGCTCACCTTTCCATGTATAAACCCCAGCATGCCCCTGCAGTTTGGTATAATGTATCTCAGAAGGCTTTAAAACAACACTGGGAACATTGGTGACCCATGGACTAGATTTGCACATAAGCATGTTTAGTTAGGCTTATTCAATATTTTCAAAATCTAGAAATTTTCCATAATATTTTTTGGTTTTGGTTTTTATGAAATGCCAAGATACTTGGCAACTCTAAGCCATATTCCCATCATCAACTGGAGCTGGGTACATGCTGCCGTCTTTGGAAGGGGCACACGCTCTCCAGTTTGCGGTCGGCAGCACCTGCCCTAGATACACATTCTGGCCCAGGCAGCATTTGGGTCTGAGCCCTGCTCTAAAGGGGTAAGAACTGACGAGTCCTTCCAGGAAGCCTTAGCAGTGAGGGGTCATTTTCTCACCTGTCTCTTCTCTAGAGCAACATGGGTTTTCTTTGGGAATGAAAAGATCTACCACTCTGAGTGAAATGAAGAATAAGACATGTATTCAAACATGCAAAGAGCTTAATGTTTTGAGAGAATAGGAAAGCAACTTGTGCAAAATAGTCATAAAGTCAACATGGCAAGAACTAACAGAAGGGGTCGCTACCAGTGTCGCTCTTGCTGCCAATCAGCTGTTGTCAACTCCATGTCTAAAGATTTTCTAGTTTTAATGAAACTGCTGTATTATCTAGTTACAGTTTCAATGACTTGAAACTTGTAATTTGTTAGAGTGTTTGATTTTAGTGCTTCATAATGTTAGCTGGCACTCACTTGAGAGACTACTGAGTGCCAGGCTCCTGGCAGAAGTTCTGTCTAATCTTCATAAGAGCCTGGAAGAAAGGTAGGTAGAGTAGCCTCAATTCACAGAGGAGAGAAATGAGCTTATTTTGCCAATAACAAGGTAGGATTTTAGTCCAGTCTTAATTTGATTTTTATATTGATGCAATTCCCAGTAAACCTCACTATCTCAGTACATTTCCAGTATCCTTTTATTCATATTGTTGGTCTTGTGATTAGGCAGGCTTAGTTCTCTCATCTGGAAAAATGGAGGTGGATACCCACTCTCTGGCTTTGCAGACTTGTTAGAGTGTTAGCTAAGATGATGTATCTGGAAGTGCTGGGTAAATGATAACACACCAACTAGAAGAGGGGGCGCACTTCCATTTTCCCCCATCTGGTCCACCAATGTTAAACCATGTTCATACACCAGCCCCATTATTTGGTGGCCAGGAAACTTAAGAGCAATGATTCAAACAGCTGTAAATTGGAGGAGGTGATGTTGGAATGTGACCCATTAGAAGGCACAGGTTTGGGGGTTTGTGGTGGATTTAATCTTTATGTGTGAAAGGAGGAGTTTGTGGTTGGAACAGCATGATTAGACAGGGATCCAAGACTACAGTCAGGATCATCACCATGTGACCTTGGACAACTTGGATGGTTTTTGTAGTTCAGTTTCCTTATCTGAAAGATGAGACCATTTACAAATCATTTCTAGAATCCCAGCTCTAATTTTCCACAGTCATCAATTTAAATGACACCCAGCTATGTTCCTATTTTGTTAGTTTCTTGATTTTTGTGATGAATATTTATCAAGGCCTTTAGTCCTGTCAGGAACACTTTCAAAGGGTTCTACTGTTGGTTCTTTTCAACAACCTGTACTCATCTCCCCAGGAGACAAACACAGACACCACCCTTTCCTTTTTAGCCTCTTAGATTCAAGAAGTTTTCTGTTAGCTCATGCTTAATTCCTTTGAAAATTCTGTGCCTCTGACTTTTAAATGTCCTTTAAGAAGTGAAAGAGAAGCTTACTGAAGAAATCCTAGCAAAAGGGATCCCCACCAACAAGAGAGACCCCCTCCTAGCATTGTTTGGGCAGGAGCTTGTCCCTTAGGATCAGAAGAACCTGGAGCCAAGCCTGGATGTCAAGTGATAACTTTGTTTCTTCTCATTCAGGTGATCTACTTCCTAACTTCAGATTTTTGAATGCAAAACATTGAAGGCTGTTCTTTTGTGATTGTTCCATAAGACAATGAGCAGTTACAAATTTGGAAGAGGAATTAGGCCATTACTTGGCTGACTGATGTGAATGAGCAGCTATTCAGAGCATAGATTACTAGCTGCAGATGTGAAAGGATCATTTTCTGTCATTTGCTGAGAGAGTTAACTTCCTCCAAAATGTGGCCAGTGCTATTATTAAAGATAATGCACCATGTTGTTTTAAAATGCAAGTCACTGCAGGGTTCATTTTGCAAATAGAAATTTGAACCTCTTGGTTTACCTGTGGAACAGGAAGAGGGATGGAAATTTCTGATTCTATAGTGAGTTGTGAAATTGTGACCTCCATGTATCTGGAGGTTTTGCTTTTTATGTTACTATTCCCCCCTTGTTTTCTGGATGAATGTTAATGAGGAACTAGAATTGAAGATCACGTGCTTTTTAGAGGCTTGTTTCCTAACGAAGCCACTTCCTTAAGAGACATCTCCTAGGTCTCTTCCAAACATCATTTGCTGCATATGTTGAAGCTATATAAATGTAACTGGTAATGGAATTTGTGTAGTTTCCATTATGGTAATTGTCAGCTTGCTGCTATGAGCTTAGTTTCTGACTTCACAGAATTTTAGCTCATTTGTGTTTGTACGCAATTTGGGGCAAATGATGGGAAATTAAGGTACCTTTTATGTGTGAAAATCTGAGGTGTCAAAAGTCAAAATTAGGGCTGGGGTTCTTCCTCAGTGATAGAGCACTGGCCTAGCACATGTGAGGCATGGGGTTCGATCCTCAGCACCACATATAAATAAATAAAATAGAGGTATTGTGTCCATCTACAACTTTTAAAAAATAGTCAAAATTAGAACTAATGTGGTTATGGATCTAAGTCATTTTTATTTGATTGATGAATTGGACAGCCTCAGTTCACAAAATAGAGTGGGAGCTTCCATGGCACCCTCGCAGAGCAGTGGGTTTTTACAGGTGAAAATTGGGGCGGGACTGATTGGCTAACTTTAGATTGCTTTTCTTGTAAGTTAAAGCAGAGTAGACTTCTTTATTACAGTGTTTTGGGTGGACTATAATCTTCTGTTTTCAGGAAAAACTGGTCTGTTTTGAGATCAGTCTACTTCCCTAACTTCAGTTTGATGTGACCTTTGGTAGGAGTGACTATGTTTTGGTTTGGTCTGGCCTGTTGGGATTTAGAGCAGGAGCTTAGCCCCACACAGTGACCTCCCTTAGTTTTTGTTTAATAGACGTAAGGAAAAAAAATAAAATCCTTAAACTGGGTTTTAGATTATATTCTTCTTGAAATCTCATGAATTAAAATAAAAATAAAATTTTAAAAAAGCACCTCTTCTGGGGGCTGGGGTTGTGGCTCAGTGGTAGAGTGCTTGCCTAGCGTTCGTGAGGCACTGGGTTCGATTCTCAGTACTGCATATAAACAAATAAAGTCCATTTACAACTAAAAAAATTAAAAAAAAAAAAAGCACCCCTTCACTGCTTTTCTTTGTTGTCTGGCAGAGTGGGAGTTATTCAAAGCTCTTATATGTTACCAATGCAGTTATGTCATAATGGTGTTTAGGACAGGGTAGTGAAACTGTCCACTGAATTACGCAGTGATATTTACCCATCGCTCCTTATTTGATTAACATCTTAAGATTAGGTGAACAACAGTTCACTTTCCTTGCCAGTGAGTAATAGTAAAATGTGACTGGAAAAGTTAGGGGACAGCTTTTAAGGCATGACTAGAACTGGTGGGACATTGTAGGAATGGTGGCTCACCTATCATTTTTGCTCCGTGAGGGTGGGAACATCAGGCAAGAGAGGTGGCATATTTGTAGGTAATTTTTGAATAGCAAACTTTTAGAAGGAAAGTTTTAGAGTCATTTATAAAAAACAGATGCTCAAAAGAAGCTTTTCCAATTCGCAATTACATATCCCAGGGCCAATAAGTGAGCATAAGTTAGCCAATTAAGCCAGCTGTGCAAGAAACCCCAGGAGAAGGCCTAGTCAATCTTTCTCAGTGCCTGTAATAACTAATAGCAAAATATATTCATTTGTACCTGTGTATTAGCCTCTTGGATTTATCCTAAAGATGACTATACTGAGTTCCAACTCTTTGGGCTGTTACCAATTTAATAGGGCAGAAAAATACCTACCTACATAATTAGAATACAAAGTGTTCTGTGGCAACCTCTGAAAGAGATGTAAAATCCATGGGTTCTGTGGTGTAAATGAGAGAGATTCTCTGGGGGTACTTGGGGTAAATGCTAGGAGAATGTTTTTAAAGTGGGAGAGCACTGGAAATGTTCCATCATTGTAATACTTTTATCCACCACCTGGAGCATATTAAATGGGCTTGACCAGTGAGTGCCAAAACTTTGAGTATTTTACTATTAAGATACCCTGGTGCAAAAAACTTGTTCACTAATGGGGAGGACACAGAAACATCTTACCCGTTACAGTGTGGTTGCCCTACTTAACAAGTCTTTTTCATTATTTAATTTATCTTGTTAGGAAGAATTTAAATTCAGTTTTTCTCCTTAAGGAAGCAGTAGTGAAAAGATGGAGAAACACTCCTTGATTGATTGATTGATTGATTGCAGTGCTGGGGATCAAACTCAGGGCCTCCTGCATATTAGGTGCTCTACTGCTGAGTTGGATGCCCCCCACTACCCCCACCCCAGCCCAGGAAACACTGATTTTGATCATTGATTGATCATTGATACAGTAATTATTTGTCAAATGAATGTTACTTTATTTGAAATCACTAATTTTATGATAAACATGTTTCACACACACAACAGGATTTGTTCCTTTTTACTTCTTTTATATCATTCTTTACCCTCAAGCATTTGATCTACTGCAAATTTTCTTGAATAACAATAGTATTGAGGTGAAAGTAATATAAAAGGTTCAACAAAGACTACTGATAAAAGTAGTTAAGTCTATCTGCTAGCACATACTGTTCTTACTACTTTGAAGAGGAAAACCACAGAACTGCTTCTGTCTGGTATCTGAACATATTACATAACCATGGAAGGTAAGTTTTTCTTAAATATGGGAACTTATGAATTCACTACTCATTGTACTATAATTCTTAAAAATTGATAAAATTCTTTTCTGTGAGGGCATGGTCTATTTGGGGATCTATAGTAAATGCATGCTGAGACTTAAAAGGTGGGGCAAAGGAGTTTGAAGACTCATGACAAGTGGACAGGCATTTATGTATTTGATGACTATTACATAACAATTTGTGTGACTTGCTGTCCTGGGTTAGGTCTACCTTGGCATAACCCTCATAAAGGAAGCATGGTATGCTTTAAATGACAACAATAAGGTATAATATCTGCAGTACAATAAATGTTCTATATAGAATTTGAGGAGTAAAGGGACAAGCACAAAAAATAAGAAAGAGTGGTCTCGTGTGGAGAAGGGGACCATCAGTTGACAACATGATACAATGAATTTGACCTTTTCATATGAAGGACTTAAAAAGCTTGACGTGCCAGTGGACCTTGAACTCAGACAAACACTACCTGAATCCATTCTTGAGGCTTCGTCCGAAAGGCTTCAAGAGTTTCTAATTTGCACTCACAAAAAATGACTTGTGAGGCTCTTTAGAATCAGATTTTATCTCTTTGGGGTGCTTTTTTATTCTTGACTACTATGGGAATAAGTAGGATAATAAAATTTAAAAATTTTTTAAAGACATGGGTATTTGATAACAACTATAAAAACCAGTTATTTTTCCCATAAAGCAAGGGAAGCATTTTAGCCAAGATGGCTTGGGACCACTAGAAGGAGTTTGGGTTGTAGATTTAGTTTCTCAAATTGGTAGCATGCCATCACTCATTAAACATCTGAGTACAGCCTTCGTGCAAGCCTTCTTGCTAGCCTTCTTGCTGGGTGCTAGGTTTGCTGAGATAAATAAGACACCTATCCCTCTTTCCTCCACCCTCTCCTCGCATGCACGCGTGCGCGCACACACACACGTTAAACTCCTGTGGGCACTGAAGGTAAAGGCAGAAAGGGATTATGATTGCCGAAGACTCTTCCATGCCTGAACTCTGACTTGATGTGTAGCCAATTTAAGAAAAGACAGAACGTGTGTAACTTAAAATCTTAGATTAGCTGAAGTAGATTATCATGATGAAACCACACTGTGCATTGTATCATGATGAAACTGCAATGTACACAATAGGTAACCTGGAAAGCCATAGGTTCTCCTTAGCTGCTGTGATCTCCCAGACCACTCCTTGATATTGGTATTATTTTACTTCTGAAATACTGTTTTTGGTACAGTGCCAGGCATACCATTGGATCCTAATTAGCATCAGTTCACTTTAGAATGTTGACAAATACTCCATCTTGAAAATGAGCCTGGGATGTGTCTGCATCCAGCTAGGAAGAATGAGCCAGCCCTCCTGAAGTTACCCAAAGGTGGGACATAAATATAGGGAGAGGTGATTTGGGGAAACTGGGCATCAGGCAACAAAAGACAGTGATCTCTGAGAGAGAGAAAACAAATGATGTGATCCCTGGTTATCCTAGCATTGAGACAGGGAAACCCAGGTGGAACCAAGCAAACTCCCTGAGTTGAAGAGGAGCTGAGAGTCTGAGAAGACCAAGGAGGCCATACTTTACAGAACAACAATCTAAAGAAGAGAGAGAGCTATGTGGAGAGAGAAAGTTCCAGGGATCTGAAGAGAGTGTTCCTCCAGTATTCAGCAGACTTCTGATCAGCGCATTCCTGTAAAGAAACTAGCTGAGCCATCCAAAACAATTAGAGGGAAATCTCCCAGTGCTTACTCAAGAGCCAAGAACAGAAACAGGTTCCCATCAGCCAGACTGAAAACCTCATCATTCATGGGACACTGGGTAGAGTACTCAGTATGGTCTTGTTTAAAGTGGTGGAGAATAATTAGCCCTGAATTAAACACTCTCTGGTCTTGCCTAACATGTCTTTTTTGGGCTGGGGGGTAAATACCAGGAATTGAACTCGGGGGCACTCAACCACTGAGACACGTTTCCATCCCTATTTTGTATTTTATTTAGGAGAGGGTCTCACTGAGTTCCTTAGCACCTCACTGTTGCTGAGGCTGGCTTTGAACTCACAATCCTCCGTCTCAGCCTCCTGAGCCACTGGGGTTACAGGTATGTGCCACCACACCCGTTGTGCCTAACATATCTTAGAAGGAAAATTTGAAGATTCAAATTCTTTTCAAGTAACCATGTCCCCAGATGAAACTTTAAGAATATTGATAGGTGTGCAATAGTAACTGGTGCTCAAGTAAAATTCATAATGTCCATAATCCAATCAAAAATTACCAGGCTTGCAAAGAAGCAGGGGCATTGTGAGTCAGTTGTTGGCTTTCACTTGACAGTGCCTGCACAGTCCCCGTGACCCAGAATAGTGTAAGTACTGTAGATGGAGGTCTTCAGCATCCCCCTGCCACCTAAAGGGTTGGATTCATACAGCTTTGAATTCCCAGGGATCCAAGGGATTGTATTAATTGAACAGATACTTTGAATGTAACAAATTAGCCCTTTGAATGCTGAATCCTAAGAAATCATCTTTTGTCAGTGCTAGTTAAAACCTTAGCACTTTTGCCACTGTGGTGTCTAAAGTCCAAGGTGATTCTGGGACTTTGTGCCATGACAACTTGCTTCACTTATCCCAGAGCTATAGTTGTCTATTTCTGCCTTCCTCGGGGCTTCAGCTTCAATTTGGTGGACAGTCTATTATGTGCGCTGGTTCCTAACTTAAAAACAAACAAAAAAAAAAAACAAAAAAAACCCGCCAGTCTTCGTCTCTTGGAGCAATGTAAGCAAGTGAGCTTTAAGGAGGAATGCTAACAGCCCTTTATGCTGGGGACTGAGAACATAGGACTTCAATACTAAAACCAGGACAGCCCTGGGCAAGCTAGGACAATGGGTTACCCTAGCTTTATTGTACCATTGACCAAGGTCAGCTATTCTTTTTCAGGTGGGGAAATTCTTCAAGAACATCCAAACAAGTGACTTGTATTGACCTTTCTTTACATTTGACAGTGGCTGGTTTAGAGGACATTGTATTAATTAAACAGATACCTAAACCCTGAAGACCTCCACTGTGGGTGAGCGTCAGGATCCTGTGGACCATCTCTTGACCATTAGAGGAGATTTTCAGTTCTTCCTCCTTTCTCCCAAAACACACATACTTTCCAGATTTTTATCCTAGTGTTTTATATTGCCTTTGCATCATCCTACCTTTCAGAAGACATAAAGATGAATGTTTGCCAGTTTCTGATGGATACAGATCATTTAGGAGGCACAGTATCTCTTAGCAAAAAGTAAAGTTTCCATGCGATGGCTGTTACTTAGGAGGGAAAAATAAGTGGGTCATCATGATGTTGCCATAGGCCTTACAGAATGCCAGGCTTTCACAGGTTGGAATAAAACTCATTTAATCTTTAAAACACTGAGAGAGAAAATGCTAAGTTATCCTCATTTGAAGGTGGAAAAATTAAGCAGCAAGTAACTTGCCCAAGGTCACCTCTGCCCCTGTCTCCTACCCCAAATAAGTAGAAATGGTGTATGGATAAGGTTAAAAGGGTAAAACTTGTGGAAACAGTTTGAGATACATTACTCTTCAGCATTGAACTTGTAAGATTTTCTAGAATCTAGATTACTCCTGAGCTACAGCAAACCAAAGTGACTTTTTAGAAAAATGCTAGTCCTGTGGAGGTGGGGTGGCCATCTGTTGGGTAGTTACCTGATCTATCTAGTCTTTCCAGAAGTCTGTTAGCTCTTCTGCACTGTATGAACTTGCCAGACTATAACAGGAAATTTTGTGCTGCCCCAAAAACGTCATTTTTATTTCTATATATAAGCACCAAACAGAAAATGAAAATTTGTGTTTGTTCTTGCAGGGTTTTTTGCTGTTATTTGCAGTGTAACTGTTTAGCAAAAGTCTGGAGGAAATGGCACTTATGAAAGTTAATTTCAATGACAGGCAGTGTGCCCATTTCTGTGATATTCTGTGAACTTTGTCCTTTTTCCTCATCCCTACCTATCTGCTGCTCCCAGAGGGCTTTCAGTGCACTTGACATTGAAAGCAGCCCCTTAGTTTATATATAGAGAAATCTCAAAAGGGAATGGCCTCCCTTCCTATTGCATTTATTATGGGAGTGATGATGAGGACATTTACTTTATCAATGAGGAACTCAAACCCTTGGTGTTTGGGTGATGGAATGTTGTGACAGTGACCACAGTTCCCATTCTGCTGTGACAACCAGGAAACTGAGAGCTACATTTGAAGCTTAATTTTAAGTGTCAGAACTATAGTCAGCATATGGGCATTTAAATTCTCCCATCCATGATCTTCTCTTATTCCTTTATGATTATCTAGAGACTTACATATGTATTTTTCACCATCTTATTGCATACATTCAAAAAAAATTTTTTTCATTTCCTCATAGGATTAAAGTGAGATGTAGATTATTTTCATGGCTTTTATTAAACATTTTGAACATATAAAATATTGAAAAAATAATTCAGTGAATACCTGAATACCTTTCACTTAGAGTCAGAAGTTATTAACATTTTGCTAGTTTCCTTTATCTCTCTAAATATACATTTTTTCCTGAATCCTTTTAAAAATACCTTTATGCTTAGATATTCCCATTTGAATCACCTAAAAACAAGCACATTGTCCTACATAGCACAGAAACATAATTACTACCAAGAAACTTCTCATTGTTCCATGAGCTGGAGTAATTGAGCATATTGTCCACACTTACATTTTCCCCCACTGTCCTAGAAATTTCTTCTAAAGCCTTTTTGTTATTTAACATCTTGAAGAAACCAAACTAGTTTGCAACATTATGTCATGTTTTAGGTTTCTGTGGGTGTTTCCTTATGTTGTTTAGCCCATTTCTCTGTCCCCTTTGTATGCATATGCTGCAATTGATGCCTAAAGGCTTGGTTAGGTTAGGAGGGTACTTTCCAGCTGGCGCACTTACCTAACTTCCTGTACCTAGCTCATGTTGTCAGGCTGTGGAGAGGTTAAGGTGGCAATCAACTTATCTTTCCATTATTATATGTTTATCTCCATATAATTCACAGGCAATCTTTACAAAAGAAAGATAACTTGATACCATATCAAGCCCTTTTGACCTAAGGGTATTGGCATCTGTGCACGCATTTAGACCAAACCATTTTTATCATTTGAGGATTGTTTTCTAATTATCGATTCTATATATTTTATGACATCTTTCTATAAAGAAGGACTTTTCTTTATATCTCAGTTCAGACTGCTATAACAAAGGATCATTAACTGAGTGGATTATAAATAACTTACTTCTCACAGCTCTGGAGGCTAGAAGTTCAAAACCAAGGTGCCAGTGTGGTCAGGTTCTTGTGAGGACCCTCCTTCTGGTTGCTGAAAGCTGACTTCTCCTTATTTCCCCACATACAGAAGTAAGCTAAGAGCCCTCTGGGATCTTATAAGGGCACTTTTGAATGGGGACTCTTCCTTTAAGACCTGAATATATTTCAAAGGCCCTGCCTCTTTCACAGCATCACCAAGGGGTTAGGATTTTAACATATGAATTTTGATGGGGATACAAGATTCAGTCCGTAGCACTTTATGAACTGGGAAAGAACTACAGTTCTTTCTAAAATAAAACAGAAATGATGTTTATTGTCTTAAATTATTTTCAGGATAAGCAGCTAATATAACAGTTACCTCCAATGGTGGCAATGTAGTGTGTTTATTTTTCTTTTTAACTATCACTGTGGACTTGGGAACTGTTTTCTCTGCTAAAATCAGTTTGGTTTTGATGCTCAAATTGCCTCACATTTAACCAGTTATACTCCTGTGTCCTTCTGAAGTGGTCTACATTCTTTGAGTACTTCTTTACCCTCTGGCCCAACAAGCTGCCTCTGACTCACTTTGGACTGGCTCTGTGTCCAGAACCAGGCCATTTTGCCCAGAAATCTTGGTTTCTTTGGAGGGGAGTGGTATTCAGAAACCAGTGTCTGGGAGCTCAGAATGCTCACAGTCCCTGCTTCCACACCCTTTGAGTAGACAGAGTTATGAAAATATTTGAGTTTCAACAGTTGAGATCATTTTTATATTTGTAATTCAAAGTTAGTTACAAGGTTTTCTTAACTTGAATTTAATTTGTATTTATTGCCTTACATTAAATAACTAACATTAGGGCTGGGGTTGTGGCTCAGTGGCAGAGCACTTTCCTTGCATGTGTGAGGCACTGGGTTCGATTCTCAGCACCACATATAAATAAATAAAATAAAGATCCATTGACAACTAAAAAAAAATTAAAAAAAAAACAACTAACATTAGTATTTTCTATATCCTGATAATACATATACAATGGCTTCAAATTTTCAGTAAAAGTAATTCAGCAAAACTCTGAGCAAATGCTGATGTGGTATTTTTTTCTTTTTATTTTATCCCATAGTTGTTTAAAAGTTGCTTGCAATAACATATATTGTTAGGTTACCAATTTGATATGCAGTTAAATTTGAGTTTTTTCAATTATACAGTATGCTTTTTCATTTTTAATCTTCAGAAGTTACAATTATTTTTTAGTTAGAAAAATTATTTTCAATTATTATTTCTGCTCCATTACTTACAAAAATAGCCCTTTTGGGAATCTGTTTTTATTAGATTCCAGTTTATCATTTCAGTGTTTTATTATATATGTGTGTACATATATATATGTATATATATACACACACATATATATAAATGTATTCTTTTTCAGACAGTACAATTTTGTTCTCTTTCATTTTATATCTTAGAAATGACAGTTAGAATATAGATTTACAAAAAAAACACTTCTGTTCATGAAATGTTCATTAAAACCTGTTAACAGAAGTTGAATCTGCGCTTTAAAAGAATAATACGAAAGTTTAAAACGTTCATAAATTTTCAGTAAATCTTTTAACTACAACAAAACATACCTTGCATTTTGAGATGTCTATGTAGCATTAGCATTTAAAGCTAATTTAAACATTGTCAGTTATTTATTCAGTTGCTCTATCCATTGCTATTAAGCTTTAGAAATTCATGGGGGCGTTTTGGAGCAATCATTTGAAAGCGTCACCTTTAGATTCAAGTTACAGTCTGCCTGGAGTCACAGATGCTGTTTTAAGTTTTTTACCTTATCCATGAAAGCAGGCAGACGTGAAATACTTTCCTGGAAATTAGGGCATTCAGTCCGAGACTTGGCACATTTTATCACCACCCAACTTTCCTTTGAGAGGAGAGAGTTTTTTAGTACTTCGAGTTCTATGATCCTTAACAGTGGCCACCAGTAACCTCACAATTGCTAGATCTAGTAGGCACTTGAACTTCCCTTAGCCCTGGACATTTGCTTTCTTAAAACCTCTCCTGGTAGGCTTCTGTGATTTCAGTTGACCCCTGTTTTCCTTATGGGGCTGAGAGCTGCTCAGTTTCCTTTCTTTGCAGTTTAGGGCAGGGTTGAGACAGGTTGGGGATCTGAGTCAGGTTTACCACTTAGTAGCTGTCTGACCCCAGGTCAGTTAACTTTCTGATGTTGATGTTTATTACATGGGACAGATAACACTTCTCCTGTTTACCTTGTTGTTGAGAGGCTCAAATAAGATATTGTAACAGTTAAATCATATAGCATTTACAAGTGTCATGTCATTTTTCTTTCTAGTAACAAGTATCTTGTTAATTATTTGGATTATAGAGTATAGTTCTCTTGGATATGAGAGTAGTTGCCCCAAGTGGTAATTTACCTCCCAGTTTGGATAATAATCCAAATGCCTTCTTATTGTAGCCACTTCTGCCATGGGAAACGACCTTCTTAGGTCTTGGCTTTCCTGCCCCACCTCCTTACCGTTTCTTTTCCTAATATGAGTGCCCTTATGTGATAGACTCTCAATCACCACTACTCAAATTCCCTTCCCATGCAGCTAGTGTGACCCTGCCTGGCTCTTATTCTCAGCCCCTTCATTGGGAATCCCATTGGCCTAGTCAAGCTCCTGACACTCTTGGTGACTGTCCTCTTCAGCTCCAAGTTCACGTTACTGTCACTGTAACTCTATGCCTCAGTGGGATCTCCTTGCCTGCCCTAGAAGCCTCTTGAGTTTCTGCCCCTGGCAGTGCTAACACCACGAGGGACTTGTAAACATGCTCTCCTGAAGCCCAGTGGAATGAGCCTGAAGGTGCAGGAAGATTCCATTCCCTGGCTAAAGCAAAACAGTCATGCTTCATCTAGCCAGGTGCCTCTCAGTTGTCATCAGTGACTACAAGTAACACACAGGACTTTCCTCAGGTCCAACCTTAGCTCTACCAAGTCAGAATCCCTGAAGTAGAGTCCAGAAATTATGTTTTTTAAGAGGTCCTCCAGGTGACTTTTAGGCACACACAAGGTTGAGAACATTCTAGGCAACAGAGGTTGGAATTCTCAATGTACTCTTAAAAACAATGTCATAAGTTGCATTTGTAGCCATTTAGTGTATTTTATTTAAAGTTGAGTTAGTAAAATTGCCTGGTAAGCCTGTATTTGGGTCTAACACTATTTGATGTTGGTTTTGGTCAAATTGTTTATCTAGTAAATCAGTAACCTTAGGCACAAACTTTTGGACAAAGGCCCTTTCAAGAATGCATTAGTTAGTTAGAAAGTATTTGGAAAATGTAAAATGTAAGGATTTTATACTACTTTTATTATTTACTAATTATACTTTGTGTCAAAGCAGAAAGGATATGTTGCAACCAGCATACAAAAATATATGCAATTTAGAAACCTAACGAAATGAAAATTACCCTCATGCCCTTTTATGATGAAAAATTCTTCCTCCTGATTTCCTCTCATGCTCCTGGTTCCGCTATTAAAATTCATTCTCAGCCATTGAGTGCTTATTTCTTTTTTTTTTTTTCGAGTGCTTATTTCTTATTACAGCCAGGATTCTGGAACAATGAGATCTATTTTAATCGCTAGATTGAAATGCAGTAAGGAAGGTAAACAGTTACCTCATTTCAAGTCTGTGGAATTTCCAATGGTTTCTGAGACTTACCTAAGCTCTTTAATATCCCAGGGTCATGGTTGAGGGTGGTGATTTGTCTTCCTCAGTTGCTAGATTTCTGATGACTTACTGTCTCTCTTTGTGGGAAGAGTAATAGTTTTCTATGTGACTTTAACATTTATTCATAGAATACCACTTATTTTTTATCCCCCAAATAAGCCATGATTAGCTCAGGTGAGAATAAGTCAAAGATATTCAGGGGATTAAATATGCCTAAACAGTGGCTCCCTGATGTATACCCCACTGGCCCTTTTTGCTCATAACTGTCATAAATTTGCCACTTGTTGCTATTGTTTTTTTTCTTTTACCTCTTAGCACAGGACAGTATGTACAGCTTGTTTTAAATTTTTAACCCCAAGTTAGCGTTTCTGCCCCAAAGTCAACCAGGTTTCACTCTGCAGGTATTTGTCTGCTGTGATCAGGGACTCTGCTAGTCTCTGGGGATAAAAAATGAAGAGTCCACCCCTGCCTTCAGGGTGCTTATGATTAATAATATTAGGACAAATGCACATAAATTGAGAGATGTATATTATTAGACTCTTGATCTTTCAATCGACAGCCACCAAGGGAAATTTAGCATAGGATGTTGGAGTTACCCATATATTCCAAGAATAAATGATTTTTGGAAATAGAACTAGGGACTCCATTGAGATTGTTTTTCTAATCTATACACTTTCTTATGTAATCTTCCTTATTTCTCCTTCCTGTCTCTAGGTCTGTTTCTCTTTCCTCTCCCCTACCTTTATCTTTCTTTCATTGTCTATGGAGCTAATTGGTCAATTTGGTAATCTTCTCTAGAGTGATCATCTGTGGCCACAAAACAACTATATGCATCGGCTAGAGGAGAGGAGGAAAAGAATGTTAAGAAGAAAGGGAATCTGGGTAGATACAAACATGTCTTTGCCAGCTCTATGCACATCTACTGCTTCTCTTAATCTACACAGTAGCCCAATGTTATAGCTAGGGAAAACAAATTTTAGAAAAGTCAGTTAACTTACCCAACTCACACCAGTAATTAGTGGTGGAACTAGATACCAGTCCACATTTCTGGTGATTTTCATCAGGGGAAGTCCTGCATTACTTAAAATGTTTACACTACAGTACTTAAGAACTACAGTTGGAAAAAAAAAAAAAGTGTACATGAAGCAGCCTTAAGCAGAGTGCTAATGGCAGTGTATTGGTCAACATTCCATCACTGCAACAAAATACCTGAGGCCATTAATTTATAATTTTGTAAAATTATAATTATTTTACTCATATTTTTGGAGGTTTAAGTCCACAATCTATTGATCTTTATTGCTTTGGGCCCATGGCAAGACAAAACTGTTTCCTCTCTAGCCAAGGAGTGAGGAAGAGGCAGCCCTGGTCCCACAATCCTCTTTGAGGACACATTCCCAGTGACCTAAAGACCTCCCCTTAGGCCCTACCTCCTAAAGGTTCCACTACCTCCCAATAGTGCCACCTTGGGGACCAAGGCTTTAACATGGGTGTTAGAAGACATTCAACATGGAAAGAGGAGTTGTGAAGCAACACGCTGCTTTCTATAAACCTCAAGTTGCTTGTCATGGCTGAGGACAAGGGGTGCCAGCAGAGGGGCAAACTGAGGATATGGGGAAGACCTAGATCATGAAGATGCTTGTGTGGCAAGCCAAGGAGTTTAAATTTTATCCTAAAATCTTCAGAGACCATTTGATGGAATTTTAGCATGGGAGAGACATGGGAATATTCATGGTTGAGAAAGGTCACTATGCCCATGTGGGCAGGGTTTTTTTGGGAGGGAACAATAGCTAAGAAAGTTTAGGCACTGGGCCCTGGAGGATTGTGATGAGGGCCTGAGCAAGGCATGGGAATTGGGGGATGTAAGTTACAGTAGTGAGGTGGAATCTATAGGCAGAGAGATTAGATATGGGCAAGAGCAAGAAACTAGGAGCACAAGGATATTCCTGGGAAATCTTGGTTCACCACAATCAAGAACACTAGAAGGAGGATCATATTTGAGATAGGAGGTCAATATAAGGAAAAGGAAAATGAATACTGGTTTGGGCAGCTTGCATGTGTTTAACATGCAAATGTAGATATTCTGAAGGCATTTGGAACCACAGTCCAGACATCCCAGAAAGGTGTGCTATAGGTATGAACTTTGCAATTCTTAATGTTTGGATCTTAAAGCCTTAGAAATGGAGATGATCACCCAGGGAAGTTTGTTTGGAAGGAAGAAAAGCAAGCCAAATTCAGAGCCCCAGGAAACGGTAACACTTGAGGCTCATCCATACACCCTCACCTGGAAGTTTAAGTTAATCAGGTTTATATTTTATAGAGACCTGTCATATGTTATAAATAGCTTGCCGGGTATCAGAAAATTACCTCCATAAGATAGTCTAAAACTGTGCTCCATGCAAATTCATTTTAGCTCTGAAGGAAATGTAGGTTTTGTATTAGCTGAGGGTATGGGCAGTGTGTGGGGAGAGAGACACTTACCCATTGGAAAAGAGACCACAGAACCTTCTCTCAGATCCTCAGAGTTCCTCCAAGAGGTGACAAACCAGGTGTTAGACATTTTCAGTTATGGGAATTCCTATTTTTAGAGGAAATTCATTGTTTTGCTAGGCAGCTTTAAAGTAATTGTGTTAGAATTGCCTGGTTGCTTCCAGTTCTTCCCTTGGCCCCTGGAATTTCCCTGCTCCACAACGTTCTTAGTGTGGAGAGCAAGCTGTCCAGGCCTTCCAAGACCTGGTAGTCTGTGATTGTTAATAGAGCAAGTACTTGATTGTAAGACATAAAAGACTTTGTAGTTCAAAGTAACTTTCACCTTGAGATGCCTTGAGTTTTGATGTTCTCCCTGTCACTCCTGTGCTTGAGATGTTTGGGGCTTACTTCGCACATCATACTCCCAAGTTCCTTTTCTAGCAAAGGTGTTTCCAATTAAATACATACTTTTATTTTCAATGTAGACTTGTTTTTCTTGAAGCCAAGTGTTAAGTAACATTTATGGAAAGCCATGGTTTTGGACTAAAGTGCTGCACTAGGCCCCAATAGACAAAACCAGAATGAAGTCACTCATGCTAAGTGCCACAGAATCAAATTGAAACTTTAAGAAGACTTTGGGTGAATCCCTAAACCAGTATTTCCTAACAACAAGAAATTTGCAGCAACCAGTTGAGCAGGGCCTGGTCAACCTGAGCTGGCATAGTAAGGAAGTCTTTGTTTTAACCCTTACGAAAAAAGTGACCAGAAGTAAACTGACATTAACCAGTGTGCTTTTTAATTATGCATCATGCTATTTCCTTGTTCTTGCTCAAACCACTTTACAAAAACCGAGTGTTCTGCTGTGTCCAACAGAGTACCTTTCTAATTTTAGATGGAATTCAGCCTGATTGATTCATGAATCACCAATAAAAGCTAATTTGATCATTAAAATCATTTTGATGAAACTTTGGTTTTGGACACCAATGATGGGAAACCACAGACAAAATATTTTAAGCTTCAGCAAACAAATAGGCAGGTTTAGAACTAATTCATTAGTTTCTCCCATGAGGTGTTATGGCAAAAGTGAATTCATTTGTTCATTACATTTCAGTGTCTGCTCCCAGCTGAGTGATATGAGATCAGGGAAAACATAACAAAAGTAAACGTACATCATTATGGAAAATATTTTCCTTCTGCTAACTGAAACGTGTTGGTAGTCCACCTTGTCCTTTTTATTTGAACATGATATTGGATATCCAATTTAAGGTAGTTTACATTTATGGCTTCTGTCTTGTTCAAGGCCTTGGCAAATTTCAGTGTCCTTTCTCACTTTTTGAGAGTAGAGAGATCCATTTGCCTAAAATGGAACTCAGACTGGCCCTTCTGGGGCCTCAAGGCTTAAATGGGCATGTTCATGCCCTGGTAAGTTGGGGAGATTTGGATTGTTCACTGAGCTTTGCCCTGGTTCTGGGGATAAAGGTAAAAATGTTTGATCAGATAACAACCAGTTTTCAAAGGGCTACTTGGTATTGATTCAAACTTTACACTGGAAACAAAAGAAACTTCCCCTGCAAGTTAGTTAACCCTGGGATGAAGATTTTCCAAAGCAGATTATTTTCAGGTATAGTGCATTAACAACAACAACAACAACAACAACAAAGACCAAAGTAATGAGAGGAAATTTTGCTCTTAATGTACATTTGTGACAATTACTAGGTTTGACTTTAAAAAAATAAGTTGGAGTGATGAAACCATGTGACATGTCACAAACCTTGTATTACCTGTGTTCCATTTGGTTGTTGTGCACATAATTGCAAGAGCATCATCTGTGTGAACACAATACATCATTTAAAAATCTCAGTTGCTACAAGAAAATGCCAGAATGGCTTCTCTAGGACAGTTCATTGAGTCCTTTCGCCTGATACTAATGGGGCTAATAAAATGGGAACAATATCAATACCTTTCCTCCTGCTTAGAGTTACAAGTTCTTAGAAGTAAGGTGCTTTGAGTAGTTCTGTTTTGCAACGGTCAGACAACTCTTTTATTAAAAAAAGTACTATTGATTATCCCCATCTTACTGATGAGAAAGTCATGCGGCTACCAACTGACTAATCCAGGATTCAAACACAGGGACTCTGGTTCCAGTCTCTCTGCTCTTAGTTACTATTTGAAATGGCTTCCCAAGTTCTGCAAATCCTGTCTGCTTGCCCTTCCCCACCTGGCGTTTCCTGCTCTGCTGTGTTTAGTTGGAGTGGCCCCCCTCTTATGAGAAGTGTGACAGCACATTCTTAAAGTTATTATGTAAAGCAAGGACTCAGAACTCCAAGCAAGTTGGAGCTTAACCCTGCTCACCACCAAAGGGCCCTCTTCTGTTAACACTACCCCACTTGTGTTGCCTTAAAGATTTATAAGGGAAACATCAGCGCCCTAGAGAGTCTGGTAGTTTCTTTATCCAATAGCAAGGGAAAAGCCAAGATCATGTCTGGAATTTTTTTCAAGGAAACTGCTAATTAAAAAATTATTTTATTTGATATCTGTGGAGGTTTGAATATTTCTCTTTTGATTTCTTAGTTCATTTTATTCATTTTGGCTTTAAAAAGCTTGGGTTTTAAAATTACATGTTTGCAAAGAACTTTTACTGTTTTTTTAAAAATGCATTTCTCTCACATTGCTGATCGTTAGACTTATTTATAAAAGTAATATGTTGACTTTTTTTCTTAATGGCCAACACACTATAACAGCTATATACAAGCAATATTGAGGTAAGCCTGCAAAAGGTATTTTCTGCTTTACTAATGCAAAACCTCAAGACTTTAGCTCTTTTTAGATAGGTCCTTAGTTTGACTTCACCCCTCTGCCCCCCCAGGGTAGCACTGTGACTTTGCGTGGGGGGGTGGGTCACTCCAGCATCTAACAGAGCACAGATTTCCTTATTTATATATGGAAGTTGGACATTGAGAATAATAATGATTTTGTCAAGAGGGTGGGAGGGGAAGGAAGGATAACTGAGGGAAAAATTTAAAAAACCACACACACAATCTTGACTTTTCCATTACCTCAAGGCAACTTCCTAATATTTGTTTTTACTACATTAAAATTTATTTCTAAACAACCATTATGAAAAAGCCATTTCTGATCTATAAAAATAGTTTCAAGAATTCAAGTTAAGTTCAGGGGTTAGCACACATTTTCTGAGAGACTGACCTCAGATGCCACCTCACCTGTGACACTTTCTACAACTCTTGTAGCTTTTTCTCCTCTGTGTTCTCAGTTCCTTTGCAATACAAACTTCGACTATGGCATCAGTTTGAGAACACTGTAATTTTTTTGTAAGAAGGTGCAATGAACTGGTTGTGTCCCCTGGAAATTCACTGTTGAATTCTAACTCCAGAGTGATGATACTAGGGGCTGGGCCCTTTGGGGGAAGTAGTCATGAGGGTGGAGCATTTGGGCCCTTATGAAAGAGGCCCAGAGGGCTTCCTTGTGGCTTCCACCACATGCAATTACAGCCAGAATGCAGCCATCTGTGAACCAGAGGGCCCTACTAGACAGGGAATCTGCCAGTACCTTGTACCTGGCCTTCCCAGCATCCAGCACTGTGACAAATAAATTTATGTTGTTTGTAAGCATCATGAGGAAGCCTCCCTGCATGTTCAACTGATTGTTATCACATAGGAATGTGACAAAATGTAGCCAGAAGTATTCATTTTCAAGAGAAGTGAGAAATTGATTTTAATGTAAACCAAGCTTTAAATATTGGTAACTAATTTACCCTTTAAAAAAAAAAAAAAGCACTTGTGGACAAAACTTTTAAAACACCAGCTTATCTGTAGGCTGAGTGTGGCCCTTGAGACTCCAGTTTAAAACCCCTGATTGGTCACAGCCCTTCATTAGTCACAGACAGGGCCTGGGGCCTGGCAGCCTGGGGTTGTACATTGAGAGAAGGACCTTTCCCTGGGCATGTTTATTTTGCTTTCAAAACGCTGCCTCCTCCACTAGGTGGTACCTAGTCGCCTTCCAAAACCACAGCGAATTTGTTTCATCCTATCCTTTTTCCACCCTGGTGACACCTGAGGGCTATTAATTGCATTGGCTCAGGTGACCTCCATTTTCCCTTCCACCCAGAGTTGGCTGGAACTGTCCAGGAGAAGCCAAAAGCCATTGTTCTTGAGGGAGTTCCTCCTGATCCTCTGGCTGGTTTTGCTGATGGCTGTTATCAAAAGATTAGGTCCCTGGTCAGAGCCCTGGTTTTCCAGTACCCAAGAATGAGCGGTTATTATCTCCCTGGGAGCTAGGAATTAAATTGTCTTTTGCTTCAGCCTGCCTGAGTGGTCAGCAACTGCTTCAGAGAACAACATGAAGCATAGCCTAAGAGGTTACCTGGAAAAGAGAATTGACATAATTGATGGCTGTATTTAGTCTACCATAAAGGATTCATTTCCCCCATAAAGCAGTTTTCTGTCTGTGTCTCAATTATATATGAATCAGCAATATTTCACTTCACCGGATGCTGCTTATAAAATAGCTCTTCTTTAACCAGTGTAATTACTCCTGCTGAGCAGTATCAACAGTGAATTTTTTAGCCCAAACTCTGCAGGTCTTTATATTCCCTCTAAAAATAAAACTGAATTCTCTATTTTTGTTTATTTCTGGGGACCTGGGACCTGAACTGCTGGGTCCAGGATCCTGGGCTCCAGCACTGGTGATCTGGGTGGGAATTTGTAATCATGTGGGATTTTTTCTGTGTGTACAGCACCATCACATGTGGCTTGAGAGGAGGGCTCACAAGCAAGTGGCCTTGCCCAGGTCCTTGCTCTGGAGGTGGTCTGTGACCTTGAGGTGGCAAAGGGAAGCTGATGGAAGAGGGGAGGTTCCCTCAGTCACCTACCTGGATAAAGTCCCCTGGGTCTAACAGAAGAGGCAGCTGTCTTTGTATTTGATCTTTTATATTAAATAGCATATTGAGTGCTCACAGCATGCAGGCACATTGAATGCTCTTCATGCTAGACCATTTAATTCTCACAACTCTTCTAAGACAGGACGTGATTATCATCATCCCCTTTTTAGAAGGATAAAGTAAGCTGCCCAGGAACAAGCTAGAGCTAGGAATTAGCAGAGAGCAAGTTTGAACTGGTTTGTCCCTGCTCTTTCCTTCTGTACTCCACTGGATGTCTCTGGAGGAGAAAAAGGAGTGGGTAATTAATGACTTGATACTTATCAAGTATTTAGCACAGTTCATGGCATATGAGGCTCCTTCAAACCTTGTTAAGGATTGACTGTCTTTGTTGATTAATTGTCTTGGGCAAATCCTTTTGAAAATGGCCACAATGATAAGATTGACTGTCCTTGTTGATTAATTGTCTTGGGCAAATCCTTTTGAAAATGGCTACAATGATAAGTGCCTAGGTCCAGTGATCTTTGTGGCAAGGGCTCACTATTTGAGAATTCTTGAGGATATTTACTTTGCCTATATTTAGGTATGGGGACCTGGTGCAGTTCTTATGTCAGATGAATGTCCTTGAAATCAAGTTTATGAGCAGCTGAAAAAGCAGATAACATCATAACTTAAAAATTACAGTTAAAAGCAAGGATTTTTGCTGAAATTCATGTGAAGCTGATTACCAAAATTATGAGACTAGTGTATTTCACCAATAGAAAGAAGGAAAACAAGTTTCCCAAGAATATGAGAGTGGCACAGAATGGATGGATCACTTGCTCCTGTTTTTATGTTCTCAAGGTCACGTTCACACCAGGTATTTAAATCGAGTATTTAAGTTGTAACTTTAAGCTACATCTGTCACATACACATAGGACTTTTAACTTCTGTGTCCTTGAAATTCTGTTTACCTATTTTTACAAGGAGACAAAGAAAACCTAAGTAAGGGTGGTTCAGTTGAAGGTAGGTTGCTGGTTAAAGCAGTACACAAATTAAGTAAGTTTGCCACTTATCTCTCTCCCCAGAAAGACACACACTTTTCTTCTCAGATTTGAAAAAAAAAAGGGTGGAGTGGGTATAAACTTTCTGTATTGATGAGACAGTAGCTTTCCTTCCCCTTCAATCCTCTAACATTTTTTTTCCTTCTGAATTTTAATCCTAACTTCAAATTACCCATTTCTTTAAGTGATTAAAATCCTCCTGCCCAATACACAAATCTTAGGAATTCATTGAATTTAATTCATGAAGTACACCTAAGGACCTGGGATTTGCAGAAGTAACTAGTCTAAACTCTGCCCCTCACTAGCTGTGCTTATCTTTTAAAAGGCACTAATGGTGAGAACTGCCTCATAGAGCAGACAAGAGGACGAAATGAGTCAGTTGCCACATATGAGATGCTAACAGTAATCTCTGGCACGTAGACAGTCTTCAACAAATTTAAAATAACTCTTCTCCCATCAGGAAGTATCAGGGTCAATTTCTGTCTTATTCATTCCTTCATTTAGTCAATAGCACCTGCTATGTGCCACATTCTGCAGAGGCACCCTGGGCTCTTCACCCCACAGTCTGTTACCTTTAGTTTAATTTCAAGGAAAGTCTTTTCCTTCTTTGCAGGAGATTGGAAAATAACATCACCAAAAGTATGATGATTCAAGTCCCAGCAGCATTTTAAGTGTTCAAAATAAGCATCATGAGCAGGTATTATTTAGAGGAAGAAAAGTACCTGTTGTTCTCAAGGGAGTGCTGACTTTACACTACCACAAAAGAAAAGAAGGGAGTGTATAGCTGCTGATACAAATGCCAAGTGAGCTTCTTAACACCACAGTGTGGGAAACCAAGTTTTCCTCAATTTAGTTTTAGATGAATTAAAGATTTCCTTTACACTTTGTAAACAACCATTTGCCTTTGAAGAGCAAAATATAATGTTGGAGTTGATAGCAATTGAACTTGAGCACCCAAGTAAATTGAAAAGAATCAGGATTTTCTACTAAAGTTGTTTGGAGTATGGAATTTGAAATGACATAAAATATGGGGTAAGGAGTCAGGGATGTAGCTCAGTAGTAGAGCACTTGCCTAACAAGTGCAACGCCCTGGGTTCAAGTCCAGCATCACAAAGGCGGGGGGGGGGGGGGGAATAAGAGTCATGTATGTTTTAAAGGGCTGGATGTTTTAAAATTGATGTTTTGATAATGATATTTGTTAGTATTTTACCATCTGGATGATAATCAACTGTCTGACTAAAGGGGTGTGTAGGGTGGGGACTGCCGTCTTCCCACTAGATAGACATTTCTGACTTTTTGATATTTTGCTCATTCAACATGATACAGCAAAGTAAGGTCACCAGTAATTTTTCTGTCACAGTTCTCTGGCTTTGATGAGTCACTGCAGCACAGACCTCTGAACCACGTGCCGCCAGGAATAGGTGCACAATTGGAAAATAACACCACCGAGAGCTGAGGCAGAAAGAGCTCCAACTTGGAAGTGTGTTCACAACTCTGCGGCTTTTAGCCATGTGACCTTGTGCGGGTCATAGTCTTCCAGGGCCCCGAGTTTTTCATGTGTAAAGTAAGGTTTGTGGGGCCTCTTAGTAAATTTAGGTCAGCTTTGGAGTTTAATATCACTACCAAGGACAGACAGGAAGTAAATGATTTTTAATACTAAAAGCTATTTGGTAGAAAAACTAGTGGAATCTGAATAAAGCTTGTAGTCTGGGCGATGGTATCGTATCCATGTGGATTTCTTGGATTTGATATTTTACCATAGTTATATAAGATGTTACCATTGGGGGAAGATGGTACATGACACTCTACTATTTCTGCAGCTTATTCAAGTCTGTAATTATGGGAGAATCGTTATTTAAAAGTCATTTGAGAATGATAATCTTTTACTTAACTGGTAGGAGGGTGTGTAACCATATTAATGGAGCAGTGTACACACCACACTTAGAGTGAGTTTCCATTTGGCTGACCTTAAATGAAAACAAACAATACAAAAACCACCCTTTTTTCCTTGCCATTGACTTCTGTGTACTCTATACTCTGTCAGTTACTTTGACCTTGTTGAAGTTTCAGAAAGGAAACAACCAATGGCAAATCAAGGAGAGCTGTCTTTCAGGAAATCTATTCTAGCTGCTGCTTAATTGCTTAATAACATCATGGTGCTGAAGCCCACAAATTGAGTCGGCAGTTGCCTAACACAGGGGAAGGTGTATGGAAGATGCAGGGTGGTTTTCTGAAGCATCCCTGTGCTTAGTAATTAGACTAAGGCCAAGTCTACATGCTGTGGTATCATTATGGGTCTTTAGTGTCCAAACCAGACTGCCCCATAGCCCAGTGTGATGACCATTATTCTACATGACATGGAGGGTTAAAATCCTTTTAAAATAGCCATGCACCACACCTGTGATCTCAGTGACTCGGGAGGCTGAGGCAGAGGGAATGTAAGTTTAAGGCCAGCCTGAGAAACTTACGGAGACCTTGTCTCTAAATAAATAAACACATAAATTAAAAAAAAAAAAAAAAAGAGCTGGGGATTTAGCTTGGTGATAGATTACATGCCTAGCATGCACAAGGCCACAATCCAATGCAATCCCGAGTTTCTAAAAATAATACTTTTAAAAGAATACACTTTTGATACATTCACTTCCCTGGGTCTTAAAGCTAGTGAAGTGTGGTTCTTTATTTGCTTGGAGTTCACAATGTGCTGTTAATTACTACCATGTTGGTTGATAAGATTGAAAGTGGATTTCCTCTTTTATCACTTAGCTGAAACAATTCCCTGAGCCAGCCAGTCTGTCTTCTTTGTAACTGCCAAAATGTTATGGCTCCAAATGAACCTGAAGGAGTGATTGCCTCCTGTGTTTTGACTAGAATGGGTCCTGGAGTTGATCACATCTATCAGACACCTGTGAAGGTGAGCCAAGCTCAGAACAACTTCAGTGAGTGTTTCAGGGGGTACTAATATAATTCCATTTCTTAAAAATCTGTTTATTCAGGATAATAAAATATAGAGATGATAAGGTCCTTTGCCTTAAATGGAGCTTTAGTTTTACACCACCTCTGGAGACTGTCTTGGCTGACCCTTGAGATGGAGATGCTCAGCTTTCCGGGAATCACTCTGATCAGCTTTTCTGGCTTCTTCTCCAGGGTTATCAATGCTGGGAAGAGTACACACAATGAAGACCAAGCCAGCTGTGAGGTGCTCACTGTGAAGAAGAAAGCAGGGGCCATTACCTCAACCCCAAACAGGAACTCCAAGAGACGGTCCTCCCTTCCCAATGGGGAAGGGCTGCAGCTAAAGGAGAACTCGGTAAGACCCCCATCCTTGGTTCTCAGGGGAGACGAACAGTTCATAAACCCCCAACATAGCATGTTAGGGCTCAATCAAGGTGAGGAATAGAGGTGAGAAAAACATCATCCCAGAGTCAGCAGGGTGGTGGGTCCATGCTCAAGGCATCAAACCTTCCAAGAGGGTAGCAGTTGTTTGGTGAGCTAGTGTTGATATTTTTAACAAAGTAAATAAATCACCATCCTTATATATAGGTTTTGCTGTAGGAGTTGTATACATAATGTTCGGTGGTTTTAAAGAAGCCCACTTCTAGGTCTTTGTGAAAGAAATGATCTAGAAGCTTCTCATGAGGAGTGGAAATAGCTCCAGCTATTGGCTCAGAGCCCTGCTATGACTTTGCCCCTTTCTTTCCATTGCCTATTCATTAGAGTTGTTCAGTTGGAGCCTGTGCCTGACACTGTTCCAAATTAATATTTGTTTCAGTTGGCCTAAAGCCCTTGCAGCCCATGGGGTGGCCTTGCAGACTGAATGCCCTTCTATTAATCAACCACAAAGCATGTCTCCTCTCTCCAGTTTCTGGAGAATAAAGCAGACATATCCTCAGAAAGTTCTGAAGAATCCCTCAAAAAAGGATAAGGAACAGTCAGCAGATTATTAACAGTCTCTGTCTATCAATAGATTATTAATCCTATGGAAAGATGTTTCCTGGAAAAACCAGGGGACAGTAAACAGAATAACCCAAATGTGACTATTCTAGTAATCTTAAGGGTATTTTTGTACAAAAATTTTATAGGATTTTAAAAGATCTAGGAATTTCTTCTTAGTCTAAAAAAAATGGTGTATTTTTACATTTTTGCTTAGAAAATAAGAGTACTGATTAATTTTAAAAGTACTAGCTCATTTTAGAGTTGGAAAACACAGTGACCAAGGGATTCACCAGTTGTACTTGTGTCGAGACTGAAGGAAACATTGTGTTAAGCCCATCCCAAAGAACCAGAGTTGAGGGCACTAATTGGCAAGATAGACTTTTCATGGCTAAGGATACAGGCTCTAGAGTAAGATGGTAAGTGAAATCTGCCACTTGTCAGCAATTTAATTTTGGGGTAGTTATTTATTATTTGAACCTCACTCTTCTATTGTATAAAAAAAAGTATTAGGCTGGCTAAATGTATGAAATCCAATAGTCTATGGAAACCTTTGAGCCAGTGTCTTAACTAATAAATCCTTAATAAATCTTAGTGATGATTATCTCAAGGGCAGCCCTTCTGTCACACTATGGATAAGGCATAGCGAATTTCATGTGTTTGTTCACTTATGAATTGGAGATTATACAATTCCTTTCACTCCTACTTGACAGGATTATTTTAAGAATTGAGCTGTTATGGGAAATGGACTCAGAAAACATAAGGCACCAATGATAATGGAGTGTGAGTGTCAGTGACTTAATGTTGTTCTTTCCTCTGATATTTCTTCCCTGCCACTGGAAAATAAAGTGATTTCTCTAAAAACAAGTCAGCGTGAACATTTGTCCTAAGGCCAGTTGGTGGTGGCATTGGTTCCTTTTTGCTAACTAAGCTCCTCCTAGAAGGGTGACGTTTCCCTTCCTGTCGGTAGGAACTATGGAGCTAGCGTGTATGAACTTTAGGGTGGAGTCATGACCCTGCGCTGTGATGGTTCCGAATCTCTGTGGGGTCCATGCTCCAGGAGGCAGCAGTGAGAAACTGGGAAGAGTGGGCATAGCCTGGGCCTCCATTTTCTACTTCAGCTTTAGCAGGTTCACTTACAGCTGCCTTATATAGTAGGCTTCTTATTAGAGTTTCAGGCAGGAGCTGTGCTTCCTTTTGTTTTTCATTGGGGCGTACAGCATGAAGGTACCTAAAATTGTTTACATACATAAAATTTGTCATGTTATGGTGCACAGTTTCAGGTGTACAGCTCAGTGGCATTGACCACATCCGTGTATTTCCGTCATCATTGCCAGGGTCCAACTCCAGAGCTTTTTCTTTTTCTCAAACTGAAGCTCTGTGTTCTTGAAACACTAACCCCCCATTCTTCCCTCCTCTGATCCCTTGACAACCACTCTTTTATTTTCTTTCTTTGATAATTTAACCACTCTAATGCCTCATATAAGTGGAATTATGTAATATTTGTCTTTCTGTGTCTGGCTCTTTTCACTCAGAACAAGGTTCATCCATGTTGCAGCATGAGTCTAAGTTTCCTTCTTAAAGCTGATTAATATTCCACCTTCTGTGTCCCCCTTGTTTTGTTTATGCATTCATCGGGAGCCTTGAGATGCTTTCACTTTTTGTCTGTTGCCGATGAGGCTTTTATGAACATGGGTGCACAAATCTCTCTCCAAGTTACTGCTTTCAGTTCTTTTGTACATAGACAGCAAGTGGAATTGCTGGATTATATGATGATTCTGCTTAATTTTTTTTATGGTAATTCTGTTTTCCATAGTAGCTGCACCATTTTACAGTCCCACCAACAATGCCCACGGGTTCTTGAAAACCCTTGTTATTTTCTTCCTTTTTTTTTTTTTAATAATGGTTTTGCCAATGGGTATGAGGTGGTATTTCATTACAGGATTGTTTTACATTTCTCTAATTGTCAGTGATGTATTTTTATGTGCTTATTGGCCTTCTGTACACCTTCTTGAGTGACACATCTGTTCAAGTCTTTTGCACATTTTTTAGTTGTGTTCGCTTTTTTTGTGTGTGCCTTTTAAAAGCTTGCAAACCATGATCTAGTGTGCCAGATCAATCACTGAGCACTTGCTGTGTACGAGGAATGAGATGCTGGGAGTTCAGCAGGGAATAAAACAGACTACAATTCCTACCCACAGGCCGCTGACATCTATTGAGAGAAACATTTAGAATACATGGTGTGCCACATGATAAATGCAGTGAGGGCAACAGAATAGGAAAGCTGGACTCTAGGAAGTGTGAGGTTTCAGGGGTAGCTACAGAAAGCATCACTGAGAAGGTAACATTTGGACAGCTATCTGGAAGAACACTGTAGCATTCTGGGCAATAGCAAAGACCACAAGGTGGGAGCAGGCCGTGTATTCTTGGTAATGAGCACCGAGGCCATGGAAGTGGGGTGTAGCCATTTGGCAGGACTTTGATGCTCATGGTCAGGTTTGGGGCCTCTACCTGGAATGAGCGATTTATTAGCAGAGGACCCTGAATGCTCTTAAAAGAGGCCAATAGTTTTTCCCATCTAGAAGGCATTCCCTTAAGAGTAAAACTCAAATGTGGTAGCACTTCAGGAAACAGTGAGATTATAGGGCCTAGGTCTTTCACATAGTCAGGTAACTATAGATAATGATAAAAGTACTGCATGTTTCAAAATAGCTTAAGGAAAGAATATTGAGAGTTATAGGGCCCAGGGCAAGAAAACATCTATGGGAGACAAGTAAGGCAGACCCTACCTGTTCCCTATGAATCTGTTCCTTCACCCAACAAACACACTGAGCATTGGGTCTGCATACTAAGCCCTGGGATAAGGAGATGAGCTCTGTACAGCTCCAGTCTGTCTACTACTGGAGGAGAAAGTCAGTAAGTAGTGACACTATCATGTGGTGAGTTTTGATAAAGATAAAAATTTCAGTTTGTATGGAAGCCTAACTCACATCAGCCACTGGTGGTTTGGGAAATAGTCAAGAGGGGGATAGATCAGATGAGGGAAGATTTCCTAGAGTAAAGTGAATCTTCAAAGCTATGATTTTGAAAAGTGAATAAGAGGGATGGGCTATAGCTCAGTAGTAAGAGCACTTGCTTGGCATGTGCAAGATCCTGGGTTGAATTCCCCAGTGCTGCAAAGAAAAAAGGAAAGGTAAAAAGGAAATTGTGAATAGGAGTTAACCAAGCAAATATGAGAAAAGGGAGTTTCTTTTTTTGGAGGGTGGGGGGTACTGGGGATTGAACTTGGGGACACTCAATCACTGAGACACATCACCAGCCCAATTTTGTATTTTATTTAGAGATAGGGTCTCACTGAGTTGCTTAGTGCCTCGACATTGCTGAGGCTGGCTTTGAACTTGCGATCCTCCTGTCTCAGCCTCCCAAGCCACTGGGATTACAGGCGCGCGCCACTGCACTGGCTAGAAAAGGGAGTTTCTGATATGAGGAACATGCACATGAGACATGTCTCCTATTTTTTCGGAGCACATGTGGTTACTTGGAGGGTGGTAAGGCAGGAACAGCAAGCAAGTTTCACACATGACAGTTACCAGATGCCATAATAAGCTAGAGTTTTAACCAAATGATTTTAGACAAGGGCACGCTGAATCAAGACAGTAGTGGCTGTGGGGAGGGCTGAGCTGGGAAGGCTAGCAGTGTAGACCTGGAGGCTGGGATGCCAGTTAGGAGGTTCCTGTGCAGAAATCCAGGGAAGAAACGATGAAGGCTTAAGATGAGGCAGTGATGCAAGTGAGGGACAGGCTCAGAAGAGATAATGTGAGAGAGAGCAATTGAGGGGACCAGTTGACCGGCTGCATGAGGCAGAAAGCCGGTGAGGATGGCAGGCCCCAGCCAGGGTGTGCTGGACCCGAGGAGCAGGTGCAGGTTGAAGGGTGAGGATGTGCAGAGAGGGTGACTTGAGCTTTGAGTATACTAATTCTGCCTTTCTAGGCAAAAGTGTTTTATAGGAAGAAGTAAAGGTTTAGAGCTCAAGAACATGTCTAAAGAGGTTTATATCTCAGCAGATACAGGAGTTGAAGTTGCAGATGTGACATATCACAAAACAGAAAGAATTCAAAAGGAAAAGTCATACAAAGTAGAAACCTGATGCCAAAGGGTTTCTAGAAGTTCCAAGAAGAGAGAGGAGTTGTAAGGAGGTGGATAGCTCTTCCATGGGCCACGGAAAGGTCAAGAAAGATAAGGACAGAAAAGCTGGTCACATACTATCATAAGCAAAAATGGAACAGCAGGACACATAGCAACATTGTCTTACCTATAGACAGAGAGCTGCTGGCCATGAAGAATGGCTAAAGAAGGTGGGTGGGCTCCCTCTTGGAGGCATGTGCAAAATTTCTCACTCCTTCTTTAACCTCTTTGTTGCCAACCAATTTAGTAAAATCACAATATATGTCTCCGTAAGACTTCTTTCATGCATAATATCCCCTTCACCTTCCTTGGAGACTGGAAACCTAAAATTTCCTGTCAAATAACATAAAATTTCACAGTGAAAGGAATTGTCATAGGAATGTTTTGTTAGAAATATCAGTGATGTACAGAACAATTCAGCAAAAGTGTGACTCTGTTTGATGACATTTCTCATATTGAGTGGCAACAGGGTATCTGAGTAGCAATGAGATGACTCACTACAGGTAATTACCATTTAGTGTAAAGATTTTAAGGCAACCTTAACTTATTCCTCATGCCAACTTGCAGATGTTTTATCCCATTGATACAAGTCATCTTTTAGCCTAAGAAGTCAACTTAAGCCTTCTATTTTAAAACATACAAGCCTTTGAAAAATATTTTGGTGGATAAACTAATAAAACATTATATTCTGCCTCTTCTGACTTTGGTGAGGGATGTCAGGAAGATGTGTCATTTCCTGTATTTGGCTGAGAATTAGACCACAGTGCCTTATTTCTAAGAAAAAAACAAACTGATGTCAAGTTCCATCTACATGAAAAGTAAAATGCCAGAGTTGCAGAAATAATGCTTTAAAAAGTCACAAATTTGTATCCTTAAAAGGGATATAAATTTAAATTTTTAAAGTGTTCAGCCTAGTAGTATGGTAGCCTCAAGAAAAACTAGGAGCTATGGTTGAATTACTTTCTTTTCCCTTTCAACTACTCTGCAATCTGTCTAGGTTTGGTTGTTTTTTAATTAAGAGATTAGTGATAGAATTCCTCTTGGGAGGAATAAGGGAGATGAGTTTTGAGCTCTCTGATAACATGGGTGCACAGTGCAGTCGAGAAAGATCTCAATGACAAGTGAAGGTGAAACCTCTCCTGTGCCCAGATTACTTTTGGCTATTTTATGTGTGATGAACCATAAGCCTCTCAACCATTCCTGTACTCTGGTTACTCACTTGGGGAAATAGGGTGGGTAACCAGGAGGAAGGAAATCTAAAATGCTGTCATTTCCACAATCACTTTCATAAGACTGTCCTTAGGAAAAAAGCCATAAGCTAGCTGCAGGTAACACCCTATTCCCAGTAACCTCTTACCTCAAAGAAAGCCTTTTCATTGCACAGACTAAGACTTGTGGGAATTTATGAGCATCTCTAGGTTTTCTTTCCTTTGTTTTTGAGAAGAGGCAAAGAGTTATTTATCATAGTGAATGCCCTACACAGTAGTCAGAGCTTTTCCAAGAGCTTTTTCTTTTCAGTTCCCAAATACCTAGTACTTCTGAGAATGAGGCAAAAAGTGGGGACTACCAAGAGATGATTTCTCTAAGGAAGGAGAGAGAGTCCATGCTTCTGGGTATCTTACAACCTTAGTATTAAGGTAGGAAGTGCATGTCTGTATGTAAGATGCTTGGGTGGGAATAGTTGGGTTATGGTGACAGTCACCAGAACACCCCCGCCCCTGCCATGAATGACTCCATATTTGAAACATACTGTCTTTGGCTTGAGACTAGACTTGTGGACCATGCATTCCAAGTCTATCTCCTTGAGAGTACCCTTATGCTGTTTTAGTCAAAACACATCAAAGTGTGTGGTTTCAGTATGTTAGTTCAATATCTGATTACAATAACAGGAGATGGCTGTGTCAGCATTGGCCAAGTTCATCAGCAGGGGAGAGGGAAGCTGATTATCTTTCTCAGCAGCCCACAGGACAGCACTGTGGGAATTCAAGGCAAATAGGACCAAATTGGGGGCAGGGAGAGGTAAAAGGGAAAGGAAAGAGGGCTCCTTCAACTGTGAACTAAAGATCTGCCTTCTTTCCATCCATTTTCTATAAAAGGTACTCTTTCAACTCCAAAATATTGAAGGAAGGCTGCCTCTGGTTCCACATGGCAAATCTTCCTGGAACACTGGACACTCATCTGTTGATCTGCTCCCTGTAACCATGCCAGCTGTAAAAAAAAAAAAAAAAAAAAAAAAACAGTAGGAGTGACCTTTATTCATCTCTCTGTGTTTACTGTAAATTTTCACTTTGTTCTGTGTGAGTGTCAAGAAGATAAAAACTTTCTCTACTTTTCTGTTTTTGTTTTTTTTTTTAAGTGGGAAGGCAATGATTTCCTTCAAAACCCTTATCTCTTAGTTCCAGGGATGAAGAATTGTTGCCAGTGATTAAGAAGGATGACTTTACCACCAGGAATCAACAAGGCTGATGTCAGCCAGAGTAATTTTAAACTTCCCACCTCAGTGGGTGTTGGTTTATCCTGAAGGCCAGGTTTGACCAAGATATATGCAGTAGCTGAGACCACAGCTAAAACTTGCTTCCATAGCAGAGTTCCCCACTGTGGCAAATCTTAAGACTAAAGGAAAATAAACAGTGTTGAGCTCGAAGCTTCTTCTTGCTACACTGGGAGTCTAACTTCCCACAGCGTGAAGTGGGAAGAACGCTGGTAAGAGCAATAACTCTTAAGATTTTTTCCTTTCTTTCCTCCTCCTCCTTCATCCAAGTCTTCTTTAATTTTTCAAATATAAAACACAGCATTCATGTGCCAGACACTGAGCTTAGTGCTTTGCCAGTATTAGTTCACTGAACCTCATACTACATAGGTAAATATATATTACTATTATTATCTCTGTTGTATTCATGAGTAAACTGGAGCACACAGATGGACAGCATGGATCCCAGGCAGTTTGGCCTCAGAGTCCAGATTTGAAACATGTTGCCGCTTTATCCATTAGCAATTGAGAAATGTAGCAACCTTTACTGTTGATGTGTATATTTCTTTTTCTTTCTTTCTTTTTTGGTACTGGGGATTGAACCCAGAGGTGCTTAACCACTGAGCCACATCCCCAGCCCTTTTTAATTTTTATTTTGAGACAGGGCCTCACTAAATTGCTGAGGTTGGCTTCGAACTTAAGATCCTGAGGCATCAGCCTACCGAAGCACTGTGATTACAGGCATGCACCAGTGTGCCTGGCTGATATGTATATTTCAATACCATTTAACACTAAATATTTTCTCCTTTTCATTATTATTTCTCATTTCATCTAGGAGTTAAGTTAGAGATTTCCCTTGTTGGCTCCAAAACTGAGTAGCAGTTCTTCCTGACAGGTGAAGTGAATTGTCCTTTTAGTATTTCTTACTAAATTATAAAAAGACTAAAAGACTATCATTTACATAAACCAGGACAAGAATATAAAGCCTGATTGAATAACAATGAGTATCTCAGTTTGAGTCCTGGCTTTCCCACTTACTTGATGCTACATTTTTATTCAAGTTTCTTGACTTCTTTATACCTCATTTTCCTCATCTGTAAATTGGGGATAATAGTTTCTACCTCATAGTGTTAAAAATATAAAAAGTGCTTAGAGTAGTGCCTGGCATGTGGTGCTTGACCATTATCCAGTGTTGTTGTTGTTGTTATTATTGTTATTATAACAGCACTTACAGCTGCATTTCAATATTATCTTATAGTACTTACAAGGTTTTTTGTAACGAATTTAAGGAGAATCTGTTGATGTATAAGGTGATAGCTTGAGAACATTCCTAAAATAGTTTGAATCTAGACTAAATCAGAACACAACTTTGCGACAAAACTATTGCAAACTTTAGACTTGCTAGCTCCATGAAATTGGTATGTATCTAATAGTGTTTTAAAATATGAAACTGAGCCAGGTACAGTGACATGTGCTATATAGGCTCAGCTACTTGGAAGGCTAAGGCAGGAGAAGTGCTTAAACCCATGGGCAACATAGTGAGATCCTTTCTCTTTATTTTTTTTTATTTTTATTTTTTGGTACTGGAGATTGAACTCAGGGGCACTTGACCACTGAGCCACATCCCCAGCCCTATTTTGTGATTTATGTAGAGACAGAGTCTCACTCAGTTGTTTAGCGCCTTGCTATTGCTGAGGCTGGCTTTGAACTCGCGATTCTCCTGTCTTAGCCTCCATAAGTGCTGGGATTACAGGATTGTGCCACCGTGAAATAGGTTTGGGGTTGTAGCTCAGTGGTAGACCACTTGCCTCACATGGGTGAGGCACTGGGTTCCATCCTCGGCACCACACAAAAATAAATAAAATAAAGGTATTGTGTCCATCTGACTAAAAAAAAATCTTAAATAAGCAAATAAATAAATTGAAATTCAAAAATAAAAAATAAACTTATCCTATATCTTATTGTCTTATGAAAAAGAAACAGCAGACTTATTGAAGTGTATGAAGTTAAGAGTTTTCCCCCACCATTGAGGGCAAAATATCTGAATCAGTCAAAAAGCGAGGTACCGTTAAAAGCAAACTATGCTGTATGGTCAAGGTTCCAAATGGACAGCAATAGAATGTAGGCCCTAGAAGGAACTTTGATAGAATTACTCAAATTCCTCCTCACCTTCTGCTTCCTCACTGACTTGTTCTTGCACTCAGTGTGCTAAAAACAGGGGATTGAAAGCTCTGTGGATGGAAGGCCTACCACAGATATTCTGGACCCTGAATTATCATGCTGGCTGTGACCCCTTGAAAAGTGGCCAGAAACTTTATGGAAATCAAATCATATAATAGCTTTTAGTGGAGAATCAGGAAAATGTGAACTCAATGTTTCCCCAGTAAGAAGGACTTAATCCCTTTTCTCTGTCCTTGGAAAAGGAGGGAGGCACTTGCATACCATAACCATGAGGAACCTTTTGTAAAATGAACCGCAAGATTTGAAAGTGGGACTTCTCATTTGTGATTCTGCCTTTACTCTGTATATACAGCCCCTCCCTGGTTCACGTGGTAGGGAAAAGAAGAGGGTCATCAAATGCATGGAGTACTTGTGTCCCCAATGGAAGGCATCCAGGGGACACCACCTCCCCCTCAGGATAGTTATTTCGATTGCAGCAGTTTCCAGACCATCAGTTAAAAACAATTTTTTGGAATGTATCCCCAATATGGTGTTCATTGAAACATAGCACTACTACTATATATCCATATAGTATATAATTACTTCACAATTGAAAGAACAACATTAAAGTTTTAAAAAATAATCCAAGGGCTTTATTTTCAAATAATAGCAGCCAACAATTTTACGGTGTTAATTATATGCCAGACATTGTTCTGAGTTGCTTTTTTTTTTCTTTTTCACAGCATCTCATTTACCATCTTGCTAAGAGCAAAGGCTTCATGCTGTCATTAGCTAATGTCTCAAGGCACAGCTCTTCACTAACAATAGCGAGTATAATTCCATATTTCAGCTGTCTCTTTGAGTGTTTCAGTTCTTTTGACTAGATATGAATATCATCATTGTCAGATGTGACTATATTGTCATCATTGGGAGTAAGAAGTGCCAGAGCTGACAGGATCTTTATTTGCTCATCTTTTCAGTCAGCAGTTTCTTTGCAGAAATGTTTTTCTAAATCTGTTGTCCACTCTGCAAGAGATAATTTCATTTAAAAATTAGTATTATACTGTTCTGCACCACTTAGCTGGAGACATGGTGGGTCACAGTATACCAGAGCAGCCCCAGCGGCACAGGCCCCCCCGGATGTGCTTCTTATGGCCACCTGAGGGCGCCAGTATCAGACTCCATGAGAAATGCCAGTGAAGCTCAAGTTCTCCATTTTCACGTGCAAACCGAAAGGATTCCAAAATGCCGATTGATTGTTTTTAACACCCCCTGGGGTTTGTGTGCTCCCTGTGGACAGCATCCTGGGGGCGTGGGGGCGGAATGTAGAGGTTTTCCAACCTTTAGAATTCTGTGCAGTGAAGGGAAGAACACAAAACCCTCATTTCTTTAAACTGCTAAACACCTAAACTCACTCTTGCTTTTCCGTGTCTCCTGTCTTGTATGCACCATGGCATTTCTGTTGGGCTACACAGGAAACATCTGAGGTTGTCTAGAGCCGCCCCCCACCTTGCCTTTTTTGCCAGCACTTTCTGGGAGGTGGTGGCCCCTCATTGCCACCTGGCAAGGCTCCTGTTTCAATAAGACGAAAATGCAGGCTAGTGATTTTTGACATCTTTAGTTAGTTGTAATTACAGCAGGAGCTGAATGGACACCACCTACTTATATAAGAAATTATTTCAGCTCCTTGATCAGTGGATAGATTTCTGCTCAGAGCACTCATATTTGTTGAAAGGGCCACGGAGCCCTTTTCAGTTAAGATCAACTAAGCTCCAGCATTACAGATGATCTTAAAAATGGGGAAAAGACAATAAGCAATATTATTAAACAGCTGTTTCTAGGTCTTCTGAGAGAAGAGAATGTAACTTTGGGCCTACTTTAGAGAAAGCCTAAGAGAAACTGTACAATTTTAAAAAACCTATTTGTCACCTTCTGAGGCCTGCCTTTATCAGATTGTAGATATATTCCTCCAGAGAAGGGTATGCGAGTTGTAAATTGCATGTAAGACTAATTTTGTTGGTAAATGAAATAATTTAGAATAACTAAAAAGCTGCTTATTATTAATTTATATATGTTTATTAAATTTTTTAAAATTTTTATCTGGGTTCAATGGCACATGCTTGGAATCCCAGCTACTAAGGAAGCTGAGGCAGGAGGATCATAATTTAGAGGCCAGCCTTGGCAATGTAGTGAGACCCTGTCTCAAAATGAAAAATAAAAAAAAAAAAAAGAGCTAGGCATGGGGCTCAGTGGTAACATGTCCCTGGATTCAATCCCTGGTACCCCAGAAAAAAGAAATGTGAGTTATAAATTATTTCTACCAAATTTGTTTGGTAAATTTTTCTGAAAGTAAAGTACATATTTCACTCATGTTTATCTGAAGCAAAAACAAAGTAAACATTTGTTAAAATACAATATTGGTAAATTTAAAATTCATTTTGTCTAGAGCATGTTGCTTTAAGTCTGGAGGGTCTGGCTTTTCAGGTGTAGAGCTTTGGTTCTAAGCCGATACCCAGAGATGTTTTTAGATACTATCAGGAGAGTAATGCAGAGTCAATGCTGAAAAGTTTTAGCCATCAAATGATGACCCAGGACATGTACACAGTTATTACCAAGCAGCAAACCAGCTTGAAATAATGCAGGCAACACTGAAGTGCCAAAGGCCACAGAGTAATGGAAGCCAGGGGGGTTACACACAGTTGTGTGACATTGGGAAGTTGGAAAGATTCCTCATCTTGAAGTCAGAAGAACTGGATTCAAGTGCTACCTCTGCCACAGACCAGTGGTATTGCTTAACCTGTCCATGCCCTGGTTTCACCATCAGTTAAAAATAGGGTAATGGGGCTTGGGCTGTAGGTCAGTAGTGGAGTGCTTGCCTAGCACGCGTGATGCACTGGGTTTGATCCTTAGCACCACATATAAATGAATAAAATAAAGATCCATCAACAACTAAAAAAAATTTTTAAAAATAGGGTAATGGCCACTGTTATGGTGGTGTTGGGGAGGCTAAATACAGTAGGTACTCAATAAATGTCCTCTGAACTGGGACTTCTTATAAGGGAAGTAACTTGAAAAGAGAACAGCAGTCCCACAGAGAGGCAAGATGAACACCCTATTTCACAGGGTGAAGAGTGAGGAGCTCGAGGAACAGGTTGGTCTCCCCCTGCCCAGTGTCCCCCAGGGCTGTATGATAGTGTAGGCAGTCATCACTTTAAGGGCAATGGCTTCTCTTATGTGCTGGTTGCAGTCTTTCACAATTATTTTATTTGTTTTTTATTACTATACAGTACAGTTAGCTCTTTTCTTTTGGCATACAGTTTTGTGAATTTTAACACATGCGTGGATATGTAAAATCACCACCACCATCAGGATCTATCAGTTCCTGTCACACCGTCTCCCTCGTGCCATCCTTTCAAGTCCCCCACTCGCTCTAACCCAGGGTCATCAGCACATTGAATGCATGTTGTCCCCTCCTGTAGCACCATGCATTTGTTTTTCCTAACACTCATCACACTTGTCCTGTGCTTCATATGATCCTATTCTTGATTATTAGGGTCAAGAGCTTGGGACCTGTCAAGTCTTATTCCCTGCTCTACCCTAAAGGCTCACATGGAGCCTGGCGTATACGAGAGGAGACTCCAAGACATGTCTTAGATGAATCAGTCCTTGCTGCCTGTGCCTCAGTTTTACCTTTTCTTTACCCTCCTCCTCTTCCTTTTTCTTCTTCTTTCTTTCTCCTCCTTTTCCCTCTTAAAGACAAGGGGGGGGGGACCCTTTATTGTTAAATTGAATTTGTTGTTTAATTCAACAAGCAGTTTTAGAGTTCCTTCTAGTTGCCAGCATACAAACAGAAGAGAAGCATGGGCTTTGAAGTGTTTTTGTTTGTTTGTTTTGTTTGCTGGGCTAGAGATTGAACCCAGGGCCTCATGCATGCTGGGCAAGTGCTCTCCCACATCCCCAGTTGTTATCCTTCTTTCATTAAGGAAATGGAAGTTGAGGGAAGTTAAAAAACTTGCCCGAGATCACATAATAGTAGGTTCCAGAACTCAGGATTGTCTTGATCTGCAGCCTCTGGTCTATGTTAAGCTATACCATGAGAGAGAGGATTATTTTATCTCATTTGAAATTGCTAAGTAAATTACCCCACTTTTAAGTAGCCATGGCATGTTTATGTGTTGACAGTGCCATTCACTGAGCATCTATTCTCTAGCAGGCACTCCTTGGGAATTCCAGAGCAAGTGAGAGATGCATGAGTCTCTGTGACTAGGACTAATATAGACCTGCACAGGCAATGCCACCAACCATGGGATAAACCCTGTGGTAGGGGACATGCAGGAACTAAGGGAAGATCATGTTTCCACCAAAAACTGAAGGAAAATAGCTCCCAAAGCAGAGAACTAGAAATGAAAGTTTCAGACAGAAGAAAAACATAGTTCTAGAGGTAACTAAGAGTTAGAAAACAGGAGATGAGGGAACACAGGACCACTGATAAGGAGCAAGAGATGCTCTGGCGAGCGAGTAGCTGCCAGATTATTCCAAGCTGGTGAGCAATGTCAGCACCCAGGACACCAAATGGTAATTTAAGGGCAGTAGAAAGTCAGTAAAGGTTCTAATCAACAAAGCAATACAGGTGTGTTTATGGGTGAAATAAGATTTGAGATGCTGTGGAAACATCATGTTCATCATGTTCTTGTACCTGGTTTTTCTACAAGCCTGTCTTGAGGCTCACAGCTGGTGACAACTGGTGACAGCTGGGTCACCCTGGTTGGCTTATTCCTGGCTTAGAATGTTGGTGAAGTCCTCAGTGCTGTGTGACACTGGGGAGACACTCGTTCCTCAAGGTTCTGGGGTCTGAGTGGAAGCAAACCATCTGCTTACCTTGTAGCAGGTAATGACATCATTTTGAGAAGAGGGTGAGAGGAGAAGCCCTCATATCCCTTCCTGTGTAAGTGCACAGCACATCCTGCTGATCATGCTACTTTTGGAAACAGATTTTTATTCTCTATAATATCTTGGTCATATTTTTATTCTCCATAACATGTTGGTCACATTTCAAAGACCATATCACCCTCTCCAGCCTCCTGGTTGGAGAAGATGTCTCTTGAAGCTATTCATCCATCTGCATGTACATTAATACTACTCTAACCCAGGTCTTCTTTGTCTTGTGATAGTGACAGTCTTTTGGTGCCTCTCAAACCCCAGTGCCACCTCCTGGCGGCACTGGTGCTGTCTGGCATAGAACCACTGCCACACTTGAGGGGCCAGGCAGTGGATTGAGGCTTCTGTTTTCAACCTCTCACCCCAGCCTTAGCTAGATCTCAAGGCCACTGTCCCTAGGGTGTCTGTATCACCAAGAAATGAAGATATGGCGTTGAAGGAGAAATGGCATTGAAGCTGTGTACTGTGGGAGTTAGGCAAAGGAGGCAGAGAAAGGGGTTTGGGATGAGCTGCGTGGTCTATACATTGGTGTGGGTGAGATTTGAACAAGAACTGGAACATGAAGAGATTATCAGAGGCTACTGCAGAGATTTCAAACGGGGCTCACAGTTAGAAGCCAGCCCACAGAGCAGGTCGCTAGGCCAGTGGGAAAAATATATATGATCAGATTTTGTGTTGCGGAGGAATCCCAATGGATGCAACTCAAGTTCCAGTGTAGAGAGATGGATTAGTATGCCAAGTGTGCATTAAGAAGGGCTTTCCCCTTGGGGCAGGCAGAGCAGGGGGTGTTGTTGAGGGCTGAGAGCATGGACGCTGGTCCCTCCTGCCTCACTGCTGGTTCCTCATTTCCTCCTGTGGAAAGTGGGGATAATAACCACACTTTGTGGGGGGGTTATTCATAGGACTGGAAGAAGAATTAAATGAGTTCATATTTCTAAAGCATTTCCAATGTTGCCTACTACAAAAGGTTTGTTTAATGATGGGATGGCTACTCTAGACCCATAACTGGATGTTTCTCTGACTTTGGAGTCTTTCACTCTGGAACAGCTGAGCTGGAACCTAAGCACGTACAGAGAGCTCACTTTGTTTTGTGGTTCCCCAAATTGTATATCACTCAGTGGCTAGGAGTACAATGACAATTTTGAAACCTCTTAATGAACTTAGTTTTATCTAGTTCGGGGGCTTTGGGTTTTTTTTTTCTTTCTTTCTTTCTTTTTTTCTTTTTTGAACATTTGAGTCCTTTTGTTGACCAAAATCTTTGGTAAAGCCCTTACATTTATAACTAATAAAGCCATGCTTCTGTGATTGAAATAAAGGTCAAGGGGACTCACCACTTACACAACCACTTCAGTTCCTCTTTCCTGAGGTAACATTTCAGAACCAAAGGAACACAGTGCAAACTCCACTGTTCTGGTTGGTTCTGGGAGATGGGACTTACCCAAGGGCGCAGAGTGAACAGATGGCAGATCAGGGGCTGCAGTGTGGGGCTCCTGACTGCTGAACAGTCCCCCTCCATTAAAATCAGGGATCCTTAACTATAACTGTTCATTAGAATCACCTGGGGAGTTGTAAAAGGGATCAGTGCCAGGGCCTCACCTTCAGAGTTACTGGCTGTGCTTGGCAGCATGAGCCATAGCTGGACTATTCCTGTTTAATAAGAAACAAACTTTCTTTGTGAAAAAGAAACCCTTCCAGGTGTTAGCTGCAAGAGTTACTGATCACAGTAAAAAACCAGGCTGTACCAGTTGTGGCACTGTCGTGCAAAGGGGTTCTCTGCATTGGAGTCCAGTCAAGTTTCTCTTGACCACTTAAAAATCCCCCAAATTATTTCTTCAACTGAGTACTGTTTCAGTGGCTGTGGATTGCTTCCCATTGCTAAAGGAAATGATAGATTACTTGTCAGGAAAACTTCAAAGTTGCCTTTTAAAAACTGTAATGGGGACTGAGATGTGGCTCAGTGGTAGAACACTTGTCTAGCATGTGTGAAGTGCTGGGCTCAGTCCCTAGCACCACAAAAGGAAGAAGAAGAAAAATCATAGAAGCCCATTGCACTGTGGCTCATTTTATGGGATTTGTTATTATTTGTTCCAAACCATGGCTTTAGGAACATGGTAATGTTCAGTATAACAGAATTCAGGCCTGGACACTGATATCCCTCCCACTGCATCCCTCAGCTGCTCCTGTGCAATGCCCTTAAAAGAGATTTTCTGGGTCTTAATTTAAAGAGGGCTCTGGTTACACATGCAGGATTTAGTCTAGTGGCCTTGAGTCCTTTGGGGCCTTAGATATAATGAGCAAGGAACCCTTTTGTTCTGCCACTTTTTCCTGGTTGTGAGGATGTTTTTAGATGGGAAGACCATTGTGCCATGGCGAGGGAGATCCAGCCAAAGAGAAGGACTCTTCCCCTCCAGAACACTCTGGCAGATACCCAACATGCAGACTGGATCACTTCCTTTTTGACAGGGTTGATGTATCCACTAGCTCTGGTCAAACTCACTGGTTCATGTCCCTTCTGCATAAAGGAAAACCACTGCTTGGTCAGGGGTTGGGTAGGGAGTATAGCACAGCCTGTTTCCCACATGCTCTTCTTCCACAAAAGTGAAGGCTGGTGCTCATCTGTTTGTGTGGTTTAGTAAAGCTTATAGACTCATCTTGATTATGTTTTTATGTGCAAAATAAAAATACATAGCAGTATCAAGGAAATGAATTATATTGAAGTGGCTATCAAACATGGAACCAAATTCATAGCTGGGCGCGGTGGCGCAAGCCTATAATCCCAGCATTTAGGGAGGCTGAGATAGGAGGATCTCGAGTTCAAAGCCAGCCTCAGCAAGGGCGAGGCGCTAAGCAACTCAGTGAGACCCTGTCTCTACATAAAACACAAAATAGGACTGGGGAGGGTCGACTACCCCTGAGTTCAATCTCCAGTACCAAAAAAAAAAAAATTTTAACCAAATTTGTAATATGACATTATGCCCTTTATTAATGCAGCAGATAACAAAAAGAGCTAGAGAGGGTTTAATAATGACTACGATTTCAAAGTGGTAATGAGCACAAGCAGTAAGTAACTCAAGATATTTGGAAGCACAGTACACTGGTTCTGTGGAAAACCAAGTTACAGGTACTGCTAATATCATTGTTCTTTTATATTTGTAATAGGAGGAAATGCTAAATTTCAGGGGTTTGTATGTTTGTTGTGTGTGGCATCAAGGATTAAACCCAGGGCTTCACACATGCTAGGCAAGAGTTCTACCACTGAGCTCCATCCCAGCCTGAAATGCTGAATTTCAGAGGTTTGTGAAAATAAAGATCCATGTGTAAGCTCCCTGAATCCCATTCACAGATGCCCTACATTAAGAACCCTGGCCCAGGGCGTCAGCTGTACTCCAGATTGATATGCACTTCTACCTAATCATCATTCTTTTTGTGTCGGTGCCTGCCTTATTTTGCACTCTAATTTCTCTCCTACGCATCCCATGTCCCCAGCTCTCATTACAAAAACTAACAACTGTGGCTTATCTACCTATCATTAAGCCCACATGACAAAGAGCCCAGAGGCTAAACTGCTCAGGGCTTATGTGGCATCCCAGGCAAGACAGCAAGGGCCCATCCCACTGAGCCTTATGCTTTTAGACTTCTGGTTTTTTGCTTGCAGCGGGGTTACTCTGCCTCCAGGTGTTGCTTCTGTGACTCAGACAGGAAGAAATGGGAAAGAAGAAAAAGGGCCAGAGACTAGGCCCAATTGGCACAGTGGTGCACACCTACATTCACAGCTACTTGGGAGGTTGAGGCAGAGGAGAACAAGCGACTTATTGGCACTCTGTCTCAAAATAAAAACAAGAGGCCAAGACCCAGGACCAACTTTAGGGACCACTGCGGAAATCCAGCCAAGGACCTGAGACTGCTGGCCACCAATCACAGGGGAACCCAGACTAAGGGAACCCCTACAGGAGACCCAGCTTAAGTGAGGCCCAAGACCACCCCCAGTTCTGCACCAGAGTCCCTGCCAAACAGCGGGAGCACAGGCCAAGGCCCAGAATCACCTTCAGGGACCTCCTCAGGAGCCCAGCCAAAGTCAGGCCTGAGATTGCTACCCACCAATCCACTGACCTACAGGGGAACCAGACCCAGGCGAAGGACTGTCTCTGGAGACCGCAGCGGCTAAGGCCTGGGACTGTCCTCAGTTCAGTGCCAGAGTCCCTGCCAATCCACGGGAGCCCTGGCCCAGGGCTAGACCCACCACCTGGAATCCCTGAGGGAGTCCAGGCCAAGAGCAGGCCTAGGACTGCCCTCACAGGTCTGTGTGAGAGCCCAGGCCCAGGGCCACCCCTGCACAGAGTGGGGATCCATGCTGTTGCTCCCTTCCTCTATCCATCCTGTACACTGCAGCCATCCCCATAGTTCTGCCCATGTAGTAGCCTCTACCTTGGGTCAACAGACAGGGCCTAGAGGCAGCGCCTGCCAAAGCGCCACATCTCCAGTCAATCAGCCCAAAGCCATTGTAAATCCCACCCTTTTAGCCCCATCTCTGAAAGTGTTTGCATCCTTCTTTGGCCACTCCCACTGCCATCTTTAGTTACCTCTACTACCTCTGCCACCATCGTTAGTGATAGTAGTGTCCATCTGGGGACACCTGCTGGAGACTGGAAGTGAGACTAGAAGATAGTTAATCAACATGAAAAAACAAGGGAAGAAAGTGCCCCAAATAAACCAAGAGACTACAATAATAGAATCCATTGACAGCAGTTGATGAAATGTCACAGAAGGTATTCAGAATGTACGTAATTAAAATGATCTGCAAATTAGAGAATGACTTAAGTGAGCAAATACAGGCAAAATTGATCACTCTAGCAAAGAAATAAGAGAGCACATAAAGGCAACCACTGTTCACTCCAATAAAGAAATAAGAGAGCAATCACACCAACAAAGAGATAAGGGAGCAAATACGGGTACAAAAATTACTTTAAGAGCTAGAGATTGTGAAAAAAAAAACCAATCAGAACTTCTTGAAGTGAAGGAAACAATAAACCAAATTAAAAACTCAATAGAAAGCATCACCAGCAGACTAGCTCACTTGGAAGATAGAACCTTCTATAATGAAGACAAAAAAAAAAAGGTTTTATTTAATTAAAATAAATAAAAAACCTTTTATTAAACCTTAAAACCTTCTGTGATAAACAAAAGTTAAAAGAATTTACAGCAAGAAATCTTGCACTACACAGCATTCTTGGCAAAATATTCCGTGAGGAAGAAATGATAACCAATAATGAAAATATACAAAGAGAGGAACTACACTAAAGGAAAGGCCAACAAAGGAGAAACCAAGTCATGGTAAAAACCAAAAATAAACCAAAATGATCAGGACTACAAATCATATTTCAATAACCCTGAATGTGAATGGCCTAAACTCATCAATTAAAAGACAGACTGACAGACTGGATTAAAAAAAAAAAAAGACCTAACAATATGCTGCCTTCAAGAGACTCATCTCACAGAAACAGACATCCACAGACTGAAAGTGAAAAGGGCGGGAAAAAATGTATCACTCACATGGACCACGTAAACAAGCAGGAGTTTCCATCTTCATATCAGATAAAGTGGACTTCAAGCCAAAGTTAATGAAAAGGGATAAAGAAGGACATTTCATAATTCTTAAGGGAATCATACATCAACAAGACATAACAATCATAAATATCTATGCCCCAAACAGTGGGGCATCTACGTATATCAAACAAACCCTTCTCAACTACAAGAATCAAATTGACCATAACAAAATAATACT